>JAQFYP010003425.1:0-10927 GCA_034694865.1 Bilobella braunerae | reverse complement strand
TGTTTTGTAGCTATTATAAATCAAACTAATGGAGATCGGGGTAGATGGATTGGAGCGGATCAGGTAGATGACCCGGGTTTCAATTGTACCGTCTCTGGTAACGACATCAACAACAAGACAATGGAAATGGGCAACTATAGCATTCCTCTTATGGCGACCTATCGTCGCCTATCCCAAATTACCATTAACGTGGATCTCTACAATCCTCATAATGGTTCTATGAGCGTTCGGGCATGTTGTCAAGCAGAGCTTGAAATGGACCCTGACATGCATGTTGCTCAAGGGTGTTTCAATGACAACAAGCAAAACATAACTGCCGCTAACTCCAACGCCAATGAATTTATTCGGGTCAACAGCTCTACTGGCCAACTCGACATACTCACTGATCAAAAACCAAACAACCAAACTCTCTCTATTAGTCTTACCATGACGTTTAACGCTGCCCTAGAGGAAACGGGTCACTGCACCCTGCAGTGGAACTATAGAACTGGTGAGCAACCAAATTTTAACACATGCTTTTTTTAAATAACAGCATATAGCAGCCAAAGATGCCAACTAGTTTTGTTTGCAGTCTACAACTATGATCTACTTATAAAATAGATAACAGTATAAGCTTAAATTGAACAATTCTCGGTGCAAGTGCGTTTCTTGCGCATTCACAATTCATGGTATCTACTAAGTATACATTTTGTTTTATACATAACAACTCAACAGGCCAACAAGGCAAATTGCTTTTTCATGCCATTTTCAGTAAATCATGTTTTCATATTTCATTAAACGTGTGCATAACATTTGTTTTATTTTTTTAGAGAACCGCTCCAACGAAACGTTTCGTAGCGCTTGGGACGTCTTGGCAATACGAGAAGACGAGTTTGCATTCTTGACAAGCAAAAACTTTGCTGGTCAATGTTTGAGCAATGACGGAGTCGCGACTGGTGGTTCAATAAAATTCCATCCTTGCGGCGTGGGTTCCACAACCTCAAATCAAAGTGTGATTGGCTACCCAATTTTGGAAGTATGTAAAACCGTACAAAAACAAAGCAATTTTAAACAAACAGATGACCCGTCAACTAATAAACATTTATTATAATTCAGGGTTATAATGCAAAGAATGCCACGATACGCTTCGAGTCTCTTGGGAACTGCATTGATGTTTATAGCTGGAGCACTACTCCAGGTGACTATGTGGGTCATTATCCTTGCAACAATGGACAAAATCAAATGTGGTTGAAACGCGCAATTCCGCCTGGTGATACAGGCTACGTTCAAATTGTTAACCAATACAGTAGCCTATGCCTTAGCGCAAACGGAAACAGCGCAATACACCCACTTACTCACGAAACTTGTGTCAACAGTCCAAGTCCTATTCCGGATTCCCAGCAATGGCTGTTTAATATCACGCGGTTTTAAAAGCTGAGACTATAGTGCTTTAGTGAGCCTTGAAATCAACTCGTTTAGAGTTTGTTGGAGTAAATATTTTATCAAGCTTGTAAAGTAGTTGAAAAGTAGTTTAGTCTAAAAAGTATCAGATTTCGAAACGCAATAACCTAATTTTGAAAAAAAAAAACCTATTACTCTAACGGCAATTATTCTTTTCTAAATAAATAATGAAAACAAGCAACTTTATTTCTACGTTATGTTTACAACCGCAATGAGCAAACTTCTGGATATGGAAAAGTTAAACAAAAAACAAATTTATAATGCTTTTAGAAATTTTTCTTTGTAGATTCATGATCTTCAAGAAGCTATTAACCCCAGCAATTTTTCTTTGCTTTGCAAATTCTTGACCTGTTTCCCAAACACTAAATTTCAGCGCGTTTTTTATCACTGCTGCCCATTTTACGTGCCAATAATAAATTTTATCAAAAAGTTGAGGGCCTGAGATATTAATATTTAATGAGTCGGAGGGAAATTATGTTGTATCCTGTATTCATGTATAAACATCTTGAATTATACTCAAGTAGAGCTCCCTCGACATTCAAGGTAACTAACAACTTAAACTAAAACAAAGGTACCGCACGTTGCTTTAAAATTTATTTTTCTGTTGCTAGTCGTTTTTGATTGACTTGTTGTCAGAGGTCTTTCTTCCTTCTTCTTTGACAAATAACAGCTACGACATTATTTAAACGATACCGTGAACGTACAAGCAGGGGGTAAAGATGCTCTGTGCAGCAGTGCTACTATATAATGCAAAAGTGAACTAGATGGAGATTTAACAACAAAAACAATGCCGCATAGGACGGGAATTTTTTTGAACCCATTCTCTGGTTTTGGTTGTATATCAGTGGGTCGTGGAAATCGTGTAGGGGATGTTCAGGCCACTTAGACACAGCTTCGACTTTTTACCGAAAACTCTAAACCGAAAAACAAAAAAGCACACAAACATAATTAAAAAACAACCCAAATTTTTTCATTGTGTATTACCTTAAAAATTACTTCAAAAGTAAAAGCTAATAAAATAAACCAAGTAGTTAAAAAATTAGTTAATATTTTAATTCAAATATAATTTGGTCAACTTTTTTTTTAAATTATTTTTGGAACTAGTTTTTCGAAACTATTACTTGCTCGGAATTATTTTTTGAAGCTATTTATTCGGAACTTTTTTTGCGAAACAATTCCCTCAAATTTTACCCTTGTCAGCACAATGATATAAAAAAAGAAATACCGCGTATGAGTAACTATTTCCAAAACCGGTAAATGAATGACGTCATCACAATTTCCAAAAATTATGAAACTCTTGGCCGTACTTGCACTCAAGTACCTTTACTAAAATTTTACTCCCATGTGACGAATTGACCCCCCTTTCGGGGGGTACGGGGGGCTAAAGTCGGAAAAAACGCTATATTTGGAAACGATTATCTCCGAAACGCGTTGACCGATTTGGACAAATTTGGTTTTAAAATGATCAATGGACAAATCCTAAGGTCGCTTTTTATAGTTATGTGCGTGTGCGTTATGTGTAAGGGTGTGGGTACCCTTACAAGGGGCCATCAACCAAAACCCTATCTTGGACTCTGTTTGTGAAGAGAATTTTAAGACTTGATAAGATAAGTTCAGTGTTAATTTTTTCTCAAACTATAGAAACTCTTGATGGCCCTTAAGGGACACCTCAAATTTTCATAAGTCACTGTACAAATATTTATAAGTTTCAAATTAACACTCACAATAGACCATTAGAAGTGCACGCAGGCCAATTTGCGCCATTACCAACAGATTTCTTTTTTTTTTTAATAATTTGCAAGTTTATAAATTTTGTGTCCAATGATTATAAAAAAAAGTTTAGAAGCCCTTAAGGGCACCATGATTTTTTATAGCTCGAGATGAAATTCACTCTACCTTAATTCATAAACTCCTAAAATTCTCTGCAGAAACAGAGTCCCAAATAGTGTTTTAGTTGATGGCCCCTTGTAAGGGTACCTGTACGCTTAGCAACATAATTTAAAAAAGAAACCTTATGATTTGTCTAGTGATCATTTAACACCAAATTTGCCCAAATCGGTCAACGCGTTTCGGAGATAATCGTTTCCAAATACAGTAATTTTTTCGACTGTAGCCCCCCCTACCCCCCGAAAGGGGGGTCAAGGGGTCAAATGGAAGTCGTTTTTGGATAGCTCGACTAAAGGTCAACAATTGAACACAATATGGTTGATAACCTTTTCCATGATGACGAATGACCGAAATCAAATTTACAGGTTTTGGAAATAGTTACTCGTATCCCAGTAAAACCTACACACTCAATTTGAAATTCCATAAAGACCTCACAAAAATGTTGGAAACATGAAGGGAAATTTATAACAAGAAAAGGAACTGAAATCGGCTAAAGCAGTGCAATTTTAGCCGTATCAAAATAAGAATACTAGTTTCCCAACATGGTTTTGAAGTTCAAAAAATTGTTGATTATTTGACTGTGCAGGTTCTACTGTGACGCGCGGTAGAGGACAGAAAATTATAAAAGGTATATGCCTTACTCACGAGCCATAGAAAATGTTTGACATATTTTTTTAAAAATGGTAATGGTCATCTAAGGAAAAAGGTCAAAAAGTTTCGCGCTTAAACTATCACAGAAATGGTTTATCATACCAACCCTATTCATGCTATCACAAACTTGTTTGAGCATAAGTAACTTCATAACTGGTATAAAAAATAAATAAGATTATGCATTTATAAGAAAACTTAATTAAGAAAAACTTGTTTAAGCTTTTTAACATTTCCCCCATTGCCCACGCCCCGAAGTCCGTGGGTTAGGACTCTTGTCCTAGCTTGGGTAGGTGCCGAGATCGAATCTCGGCAGCCGCACAAAAAAGTGAGTGGTGTGGTAGTAGTTAGTGGAAGCCTCTACATTTGCGGTCGCGGAGGGTGGGCTTGAGCCGGTATGCAAAAAACAAGGTTCGGCATCTGCTTGGTGGTGAATCCCACGTTCTCTGAAAAAAAAAAATTGTGCATTATTTTAAGCCAAATTGAGTGATTTAAAAATGCGGCAATTGCTTGCCTAAAATTTTCATTTTATTGTCGCCGAGGCGTGTAGATCGATGTAAGTTCTAAACACAAGGTCAGAAAAAACAGCAATTCTAATTTACGAATTTAACTTATTTTCAAGTTCTGTTTCAATTATTTTTGTTTCCGATGCACGACATCTGTGGGATTCTCATTTCCTTTTTGATCCACTTTTGAGCTGTTCAAAAGTGGTCACATGACAGGCGTGGTCACGTCACTTTTGACACTTGTTCTTTTGAGAGAGTAGTAAGAAGCAGCCGGCATCCGGAAGTAATCTCTCTCTTCAGTTAATTACCTTAATTAATCAAGTAAGGAATCGCGGTATCCGCACATCTCGGGGTTTTCCACACACGCCTGTCATACTCCTCGGTACAGGTTATTTGGTATAATTAAAATAAACATTATTCATGTGTTTGTGGAAACATTTGGTTTGTTTAATAATTGTTGTCTTTCCTGCCTCCACCCATTTCAATTTTTATTTATTGGTTGCTTACATTAATAATGCTGAGAAATTCTGTAAATGATACGAACCTGAATTTTTGTTTGCATGAATGTTTGCCAGCATGATTAATTTTGTTTAGTATAAAAGTAACCTGATATGATCACTTAATATACACGTGGATTTGGGTCAGTTTTTCTTGTGATGTCGAGCCGCTACACTATAAGTTTAATAACCCTTTTACGGACGTAATGGAATTAATTATATAGCAAAAATACAAACAAGGTACAGTAGTATCGCATATATTGATCCTACTTCAATGAAGCTCCTGCCAGAAGCTGTAGTAGCCAGGGCGAAGAGCCAATAACTAACGATTTTCACTGTTTAGAACGCATTCATACAAAAAGTATTCAAACCACTAATTTATTATTTAAACTTCAGGCATCTGCGTAACATTGTAACACAAAAGACAATTTCAAACTTTATAGCAACTAGCAAATAATTGGGCACAATCGCCCAGTAGTGGCCGTAATTATATAGTCTTGGAAGTATGAATGAATAATGAAGTGAATTGTGAAAGAGGTGGGGATCAGGATGTTTTTAGTTGCGGAGTTGGTGATAGATAACTGTAAAATTTTACGCACATAAAATTTCTTTTTTAGAAATAGAGTAAAAATCACGTCCCAAAAAGTATGCATCGGTGTTTTCTTTTATTGCTACTGCTCTACAGTAATCCGGCCACAAGGGTACAAGATTTTACAGAAATCTTAAGTAAGATAACTCTTGCTGGGTTTGAGAATTGTCATGTTGATGTTCAAGAATATTTGTCGCAAGAACAAATGAGTTTCCGATTTCCTTCAACAAGAATTGTGTATAATTATTCTGATGGCGGAGCTGCTGCGCGGACGGCTTCAACCAAGTTGCAAAACTACTTTATGTACAGGAAGCAAAGGTGTTATGTATACTATACTATTGATCCGAATTCTCTTGGTTCAAATTCGGTTCAAGCAACTGCATCCACGAGTTTAACGAACTGGATAATATTAGAGAGCTTTTATGAGCGATATACATATTTCATAACTATTAACTATCTGCAATTACATCTCCAAAACACTTCATCAATTTACCGGAGAAACAATTTAGCTGTAAATTCGAGAGTCGTAACATACCAAATTTATGTTTCAAACGTATCTTCGACAGTGTACATAGCTACTGACGTTGTAACTCCCTGCAACTACTACTTAACAACAAGTATTCCAGACCTTGAGTTATTCTACTTAAAAATTGATAGAAAAATTGATAGATTTCATGACCATCAGCACAGCATTGAAAGTTTCGACATTGGATTCAAGGCATTTATGGACTCATTATACAATCTAATCTAATTCAACGCATGCCCAATATTTTGGAAATGTTCATACTTGAACAATGAATACAAAAGCAATTTTAAGGCTTTCGAAAACTTTACTCTTACGAAACAAACACAAATACAACCAGTATATAGTCTACAGGCAGAAATTGTGTTGATTATTTACAGTTTGAACAACGGACTGCAAAATATGTCAAATATTAATTTTTACAAAGGCGGTTTGGGTTTCTTGCGAGTCTCAACGGTGACCTTAAACCAAGACTTCCTCAGTTTCGATCCAAACTCTTATATAATATTTACTAGGGAGCGACATTTAAACTTTATTACCTGTGATGGCCTTCAGAGTTATACTACATTTCACTCATTCATTCAGAGTGTTGGTACTAAATTATTAGGTTGTATAGTACTTATGTTGGTAGTTATTACTTTTGCACTATTTTTTGTGTTTCGTGCTTATTCCTTGCCGGATGAGCCATACTTATTTGTAAGTAAATTTTTACTGGAACAAAGTTTGAACATTTCACAACATTTGAATCAAACTGAGTTTCGCTACTTTCTTGGATCCCTTATTCTTATGGGCGTTTTACTGTCAAATTTGTACAAAAGCACAATGACGACAGACATGACAGCTCCGATAGCAGCAAAGGGTATCTGGACTATTGCTGAGGCGATGGATGACGGCTCCAATATCTGCAAAAGGTATCGATACTGTGGCTCATGTGATAGCAAAAGACTACAAAATTCTGTTGAAGTTGCCTCTGGAGCAGAAAATTCAACTGCTATTAGACAAAAAATATAACATAAGCAGTCTTGACATCGAGGCCAAATTAGCAAAACTTAGAACAGCATACTATCATTACAGCCCGGTGTATTACACATTAGAATCTTTCTATTACGAAACTAATTCTTTAAAAAAAAGGACCACAACAGTAAACTAAAACAACAAATACAGGTACCGAAATACGTGTTCACCAATCCGTCGCCCTAATCACATGAACTAGTACTTCAACATTGAACAAAACCTAACCAAACAATTTTTGTTGATGAAGAAACTGAACTCGATGAACGTATGCACAACTACAGCAAAATCAAAGTCAAAATAAGATAATGAGCAAACAATTATACTACGGGTGTGACAAATTTTTACCAAAAAAACTTTACTTGTTAATTTATCCGGCTCAATGGGATCGTTTTCGGCTACTCTATATTCGCCTGCAATCTTTAATCTACTCAAACACATTTTATAGGCTGCTTGAAGCGCCAGCGAGACACAGGAAAGTAATAAAAAATATTGAAGCCGCAAAGGCAACATCAAACTTTCCTGACAAGCTTGGTTTGAAAAGCAACTTAATAGCATGCGTTTACATTGTATTTGGCATTACTACAGTTGCTTCGATATTTTGAAATTGTGTACAAAACGTTTCACGTAATACCGTTAAATAAGTAAAAAAAAACGCGGTTGTTAGTTTGTACTACACACTTGACCAGGCATGTTTGTTATCCTCGTTTGCCTACACCAAACACTCATGTAGAAAAAAAAAACATTTTGTTTTATAAACGACCAATAGCTTATGAAATTTTAACCTCAAAGCATTTTCTGATTTTAATAAATTTTGTTTCATAATTTTGTGTAATGTTCAAAATGTGAGAAGTGTAAAAAGAAATGTAATATTGTATTTAAACAATAAGAGCTATATTCTAAGTATTTATTACAATAGGATTGCATCCATCTAAGTTAACTCCACCATTCGACGTGTATCACAAGAAGGCTGAAATTTGTATAAATTTTCGAGAAAAATCGCACAAATAATATACGCCTTAAACCTAAGACTCAACTGAAAGATGCAAATCTTATGTTGGAAGGGTAAAAATTAAAGTTAAAACAAATAAAAAAGCCCACATAAGCTAAATGGAAAAAGGACATTATTTGACATTCCCGCAGAGCGGATGGTCAACATGTAAAGGAGAGGATAGGGATGTGGTATAGCAGGAGTTCCTTAGCTTAGATGTTGTCAGTAAACGGAATCAACAGACTATCCGTAACATTCCGCTGGGGGGAATGGTTTTGGTTTCCTCGGGAAGACCATAACTGTTTGTTTTATGCAAAAGTAAGGATTGAACTTAAACGGTCACTTTAGAGGCTATTGAGCGCCACGGAGGGAACTGTTCAATGCAAAAGTTGTTCTTCATAATGGAAACATTTGTAGGGGCCATTTCCCCTGTTTCCCTGTGTAACGCCCAATTGGGGTCACTTGGGGTTAAACTTGAACTGGGCCGGATATTTAGGAACACATCTAAAACAGATTTGAGATATGTTGAGTGCTTCCTGAAGTTCAAGTATTAATCCGACAGAGACGGACGGACGGACAGCGCAAAAATATCAAGAAGCTATCCCTTCCTCTATTTAATAGCATGCTAAGTATCAATTGAATGGAATTCCCTCACAAAAATTGCAATCAGCTCCTCAAAATTAATTTGGACCCGTACTCGGATTATTAAGTTGAAACCTCATATTGCCAAGATTTGGGAATTTTGCAATAATTCTTATAATAAGCTTTTCTAAGTCTAAAGATTATACAAAAAAAAATATTGATTGTAATTCAGCTCAGCGAAGTTCCCGGATTCCTTTAGATATTAATCGTGATTTCGATTTAATGTAATTTTACGAACTTAAGATGGCTATAAACAACAGTACTATTTAAAAACTTTTTCCAAATTTTGAAAAAGATTTGAAATTTTGAAAAATTTAAGTCTCAGGTGTACTCAACAGCATTTCCTCGCCATTTTCGTAGAAGCAACTACTCATAAAAACAAGTAGATGACGAGACGACTCAATATAGTGGTCTTCAATGATGAACAGCGTGTTTGTATGTATGTATTTTAATAGAGGTGGTATTTCTACCTACATCGCTCAGGCCTCAATCGGGCCCATTGCAGTAACTCCAAATGATACTCTTCCAAGGCCTCCTCATTGTCTCCGCACCCGTGTTTTTGAGTCAGAATAAGTTCTAAACAAATCATTTCATCCACTCCGGTCGCATTAACGCAGAGAGTTAGGATTCGTAACGAACTCCTTGGTTGGACTTGGTCCAGTATATCAATCTTTTATGCAGATTTCCAAGATAAGCTTACAGTCAAGCAAATACTCCGTTGCGGAGTGCTTTCATCTTTTCTGCTAATGCTGTTGCGTGAACGCTTATCGTCTTTTGGCAAGTTTATTTTGCGGTGATTGAGACCAGCACTTTTTTCAAGGAGAAACTGGGTCTCGATCTCAGGTTGCCGCTGGAGAAGCATCGAGGGCTTAACCACCGGACAACTAGCCCCGGTTAACAGCGTATTTGCCACAAACTCAGCAGTGATCGTCACCCGCTCGGTATTTCTATAGGTAGAAATAGATATTAGATATAATAACGCGCCGTTTGCACAAAATATAAAAGGGTCACTATATTGATAAGTTTGGGTTTAACAAATTTTCAGTATATATATTAAACAGTTTTTTGATTACTTAATTATGCACAACTAGATTATTATTTATCTTACCAGTCACGGTTGAGGCAAGAAAGAAAGCAATAATAACGGCAAATTTGATGGCCACTTTGAGCCAATTTTGCTAAATCTGCTGAGCCGAAAAGTAGTAAATAAAGTAGAGGTATTTGCAATACAATTATATGTACAATTTTGGAAGAAACACAATTGTTAAATGTTAGCTAACGCAAATTGAATGATATTAATAATTATTTTGGACGAATAGTTAAGCAAAAATTTTCAAATTACTTGAATGGTATGATGTCAACGCATTTGAACACTTATCTAAGTGCATGATGTCTGTAACTAGGAGTTGGCTGGCACTTGAATAATTGTAATCTATATTATGTGTTTGTTTACGTCGCGGTGTACTTATGAAACATTTCAGAATCAAAATCATTATACCATATACTTCTATAGGTAAAACCCCCATTTTTTTTTTTTACAATTTTCATGAAATTCCGGTTTTTGATTTATACTGCTACTACTTTTTAGCCGGGAAGCTTTGCATCTGTTTGGCTCTTCTATTTATGTAGAAACTAGACAAATGGCCAGTTCTAGAACAGGGGCAATGCCTACAACATTTATTTGAAATATATATATTACAGTTTTAGTATGACACTGATATTTATGTGGTGGTGCTAAACACACCACCACCCATGTGTGAAGACCCACCAACCACCACACCCACCACCCTCTTTCTGGCGCCTCGTTTTGCATGCTAAAAATTGCCAACACAGCGCCTAGCCACTTAAAAAAACTGAGGCGATGAGGCGCTGTGTCGAGCGATCGCATCAACGGTTATTTGTGATTAATCAGGTTTTAACCGACATTAAAGGTAATATATGTAAGTGTTTCAAATTTGTTAATATGATGATGAATTAAATTACAGATGGCTTCGTAGAAAGTGTGGAACCGCACGGTGCAGATAGTTACGAATGATGATAGAACGAGTGAATATAAAATAAACCGTGGTAAAACGGTCAACCAGTAGCGGAAGTAGGAGAGTTAGAATTAAAGATATATTGAAATCATTAGAAAACACAAGTCCAAATTTTCGGAAGTCAAGAGGCCATTTCCGGGTAAATGGGGCCTCTGGG
>JAQFYP010003424.1:0-10929 GCA_034694865.1 Bilobella braunerae | reverse complement strand
CACGTTTCATTGAATCATCAGCTAGTTTCTAATTCGAACTCCAGGCCATCGTGACGTAGGTTTTATTGTAAAAGCTAATAGATTTTTGAGCCCTGCACCATGGGCAAGGCCCAAAGGTGTGGTAAATATAATAAAAAAAAAATTCTCTGAAAAAAATATTTCGAATTTAAAAAAAGTATTTTGAAATTTAAAATGCCATTAAGAAATCTAGTTCAAAGTTTGCAGAGAAATACGGATGCATGTGTTTGAAGTTATTTTATTATATTTGTTAGGAAAAAATTCTTGTTCTTAAATTTAGGATTTTTTTAAATTACAATTTTTTAAATCATATTTTTAATTTTTTGTAGGAAATTGATCATATTTGATTTGTCGCTGTTTTAAATTCTAAATTTCTAAAAGCTTCAACATCTAAGCTTGAAAACTGGAGAGAAAAAATGAACTCAATGATTGAGAGAAATTTTCAAAAAAAAATCTAAATTGTGTAAAAAATAAAAATGAAATATGTGATTTCATTAGATTTTATTTTTTTAGAAATTCGTTTTTCTAAAATTTTGACCTATCAATTGGTAATTGTGTAACAAAAAAGAGTGACCACGCACTGCCCAAAATTTCAGCGTTGCATTTTGAAGCTCGGAATCAGTTCATTTTGTTGAACATGAAAATGTGTTTTTTGTCAGTGCAATGACCTCCTTTATGTCAAAAGGTCAAAGGTAAACTCACCTGCGAGTAAAACTATTGGCTTAAAATTTGAACAGTGTGATTTCATGAGAATATTTTAAAAAAATAAATTTTTTTACCTTCCATTTTGTAGTAATGAAACAAAAACAGCAATCAGGCGCTGCACAAATATTCAGCGTTGCGATTTGAAGCCCATAATTAGTACATTTTGACGAACATGAAAAGAGTCAGCCGGATTTTCTTGACCTCTCTCATCACAAAAGGTCAAAGGTGAAACTCATCTGAGAGTATAAAAATTGGCTCAAAATGTGAACAGTGTCTCTGATTTTGAAGATGGAAGCGATTGGTGCTAATCGCTTTCAGCGCCATTGACATTTTCCACCTAATGCAATCATGGGAAAAAACAATTTGATCAGTTCGTAAAATCATTTCCGCTCGATTTTATTGAGTTTATGGTTCTTGTATTAATTTGTTCTATTTGATAAAGATTCAGAAATTTTAAAAACTTGATCCAAGTTTTAAAACAAAACCTTAAATTTATAACTAGATGAAGCTAAATGAAATTTTAAATTACTAAAAGAAAAACATTTGCCTTACATTTCAACATTTTTCGCTCAAAACTTTTCCTGTTGATTTAAAATATTTGTAATATATTTTGTATTTGAGTTGAAATAGTTGATTTAAAAACATTTTTTTTAAAACCTAGACCGTTAAAAATTTAAATTTTAAAGAAGTTTTGAAAATCGTTTGTTTGTTCAGAAAACTTTATTACTCAACCCTGTTCCAACACATTTGCACAATTTTGTTTGAATTTGAATACATGAACAAACTGAACCATCTTGAACGTCTTCACATAAATGAAAAATGAACAAAAGTTTTTTGAAAATTCTTGTTTTATATTATTATTTGAAATATTTGTAAGCTTTGTTGAGATTGTTGAGCTTTTCAATTTAAAGTCATCCGTGTTCAAATAAAGCGTTATATTCGCCGTTCTAAAATGTTGATTTTAAAATACTATAATGACGGGATGCGAAATCTTTATTGTAATAATTTCTCAACTCGAAATTTTAAATATATAAAATACTTGACCTTGACCTTTGACCCCGAAGGGTTTGACCTACCAGCCCAATTTTCGACCTTGGCATTCGTTTGCGCAAAAGTAATATGTGCAAAATTTGGGGACACTGTGACATATGGTTCGACCGCTAGTGTGTCCCGGAGAGACGTACAGACATGGCCATCACATAAGCTCTCCCGGCTTGGACTATTCAAACTACTAATACCAATTAAACAGTTAAAAATTCCAATTTTAAAAAACTAACCATTTGAACCGGTGAGGCAAATGTCCTCCATAGAAATGGTCGAGTACAGTAATAGAAAATGAAATTTTTGAACGTAATTTAAAAAATAAAAATCTGAACTAATAAACTCTTTTCAAGATACAAAACTCTTTTTAGCTCTTTTTGTTTGGGTGAAAATGAAAAGTGAAAATTCAAAAACTCAATTTAGAGATTTAGAAGATGCGTTTCTTTTTCAAATTTGAATCGCAATGGATGTAAAAGTGAAGGTGAAAGTTCCTAATTATGTTAAGTTTTTTTGTGAAAAAAAACACAATTTTGTTTTTAATGAACTCTTCATTTTTTCAAAGTCACAAGCTAGCAGCCGAGTGGGATATGAATTAACTGAAAATGTTTCTAAAAAAAATTAATTCATTCGACTAGGTATTTAAATTTAATTGACATTAATTTTAAGTGTGTTTTTGCTATCTCCAACCAGAATCGATTGGGGAGTTGTAGACGGCTGGCAATGCTAACTCAAAATAACTCGGATACTTAATTCGATAGTTTTTGGTTTAGCTAAGGTAAGCTAAGGTTTTTGTTAACTTTTCAAATCACAATTTTCAAAATGACCCAAAATCTAGAATTCTTTTCATTAACTTTTCCAGCGTGAGCTATTCCAAAATTTCGAAGAACATTTTGGAATTCGAAACTATATGCAAAATTCGGTTAGTTTCGTAACAATTAAAAAAAAATTTCAAGCATGATCAAAACTGTGAAAATGAACATCAAATTCATTGGAAAAGTTGATTTAAAAGTTTTTTTAAATCGTAATTTATATTCAACTTTTTGCGCTGGCGCTGATTGTTTTGAAAATTTTCAAGCGTCCAAAGAATTTTTTATCACAAAGCAAAACTCAAAGCATACCTTGCAGCACATGAGCAGTCGCAAATTGTAAAATCGCTGCAACAATCGCCCGTGTCAAGCCTCAAATTCTATACTTTATTTTTATCCACTCATTTCTCTCGTCATATTGCTCTAAAAAAAACTGATTAGAAAAATGATATTTAACACAAAGTAAACCAGCCTTTCATGTAATTCTAATAAAAAAAAATGTAAACCATGTTTTTTCTAAACATTTCAAAATAATTCTTCTTGTTTTTCTTTTTAAAAGTCATTTTTAACTCACACTTACTCCATTAAAATTATCGTTCAACTAGTATGTTGCGGCAACAAATTACAGTAAATATTTAAGTGGCATTAAACTGTAACTTGAAAACAAAAAATTAAGTTAATTAATTAATTAAATAATTAAGGTAATTGTCCAATCATATTTACTAATATTTAAACTAATTGTCCTATTACATTTACAAAGGTACCTATAGAACTGAGGCTGACGTTGTTCAACACTATTAAAGTAAGTAACCGATTTGGCGGCTACCTAAATGTTGCCCTTTAAAGTGGAAGGGGCCTTGTTTTAGGGACCAGTTTGGAATAAAGGTCACTGACCCCTTGACCTCTGCACGGAACCTGAGCATAATTTGATCCGAACTGGCCTTTCCGAACTCAAAGCACTTTTCTGACTTCTAATCTGCGACCTCCGGGGCTCTCTTTTTTAAATTAGCGTGCAGCTTCGGATTTTCCAAAACTTTGAAAAAACGCTGAATTTTGAAAATCGCTGCCTCCATAACTAATTGAGTTTCAAAAAAGTTTTTTTTTCAAAATCGCTGTGCGGAAGAAGCTACACAATTTTACTTAATATGAGTCAAATAGCAGCGTCTGCCTTAAGTGGGACATGTTGAGGCACTAATTGATCTGCCGTGTACAGAGAGATTCACAAAGAAAAAATGGCGAAATTCTAAAAATATATTTTTTCGATCAAACGTTTGCAAAAATTTTGCTGTTTTATTTTGCCAAGATACACCTTAGTTACTCTTAAATGGACTTTGAATGCAAAGGTGTGAGCATTGAGGTCATGATTCATGAGTAAAAAAAAAGTAAAAGTAAAGTAGGTAAAGGTAAAATACAGGTAAAGTAAAGGTAAAATTTGACATTCCCGCAGAGCGGATGGTCAACATGAAAGGAAGGGTAGGGAGGTGAAAATCGATATTTAAAATATATATAATTGAAAACGGTCTTATTTTTGAATTTTTTTAAACACTGTGTAGTTTTTCCTACGTGTTAGCCTAAGAATTATGTGCTGGGTTTAACGTCTACTTTTTCAAACTAAAAAAAAACTTCCAAAAAAGTTGGCAGCTTGCTAAAAATTTTGTTTGCTCTCCAAATCGCAATTTTCAAAATGAACCATCCAGAATTTTCTTCATCAACATTTTCAGAATGAGCTATTAAAAAATTTCTAAAGTTTCGAAGAAAATTCTGGAATTCGAAACTATATGGAAAATTCGGTTCAGGCTAAACCCGGTCGGTTTAGGAACAATTTTTAATTAATTTTTTTTCGACATGATTGAACATGAAAACTCTGAAAATGAACATCAACTTCATTCTAAAGGTTTGACTTAAGAAAATCGTTTTGGTTCTGAATATTTTGAAAATTTTGAAGCGTCCAAAAGATTTTTTAGAACAACTTTTTCCACGAATCAAACTCGGACACCTGACCATGGCCTTGCGGCACATGAGCAGCCACAAATTGTAAAATCGCTGCAACAATCGCCCGTGTCAAGCCTCAAATTCTATACTTTATTTTTATCCACTCATTTCTCTCGTCATATTGCTCTAAAAAAAACTGATTAGAAAAATGATATTTAACACAAAGTAAACCAGCCTTTCATGTAATTGTAATAAAAAAAAATGTAAACCATGATTTTTCTAAACTCAAACTAATTCTTCTTGTTTTTTTTTTAAAGTCATTTTTTAACTCACACTTACGAAATGAAAATTATCTGCCAATAAATATGTTGTGGCAACAAATTACAGCAAATATTTAATTGGCATTAAACTGTAACTTGAAAATAAAATATTAAGTAATTTATTAGATAATTAAGGTAATTGTCCAATCATATTTACTAATTTAAATATTCAAACTAATTGTCCTATTACATTTACAAAGAAGTTGCTATAGAACTGAGGCTGACGTTTTTCAACAATATTAAAACAAGTACCCGATTTGGCGGCTACCTAAATCTTGCTTTTTAAAGTACAAGGGGCCCTGATCTAAGGACCAGTTTTGAATAAAGGTCAATGACCCCTTCACCAATGTGCAGAACCTGAGCATAATTTAATAGGAGTCAAATAGCAGCGTATGCCTTAAGTGGGCCATGTTGAGGCACTAATTGTTCTGCTGTGTACAGAGAGATTCACAAAGGCAAAATTTCGAAATTCTAAAAAAAACTCTTTAGAACTAACGTTTGCAAAAACTTTGTCGTTTTTTTGCACACCTCAATTACTCTGAAATGGACTTTGAATGCAAAGGTGTGAACATTGAGATCATGATTCATGAGTAAAAAAATGTAAAGGAGCGTTATTTGACATTCCCGCTGAGCGGATGGTCAACATGAAAGGAAGGGTAGGGAGGTGGAAGGATGAAGAGCTCATTAGCGTAGATATTGTCATCGAGCTGGCACAACAGACTAACGTGCCATTTCTCTGTTTTACGGGCCTAGTCCACAAAGGGAGGACACCAACAAGTAAAAAAAAAGTCTCTGAACTTTTTTTGAATTTTGATTCACCTGAAGTGCACCCTTAAGCAATTAAGACAATTAAGCAATTAGAAAAAGCAATTAAAGTTCAAATTAAAAGACTCAAGTCATTTATACAGTGCGTTTTTTTGCGAATTTGAACAGTCTACCTAGTTCACTACGAGTATAACTTTATTTTTAAAAAGTTATTTTTATTTATATTAAATTTTATTATTTTAAAATTATGAACCTGATGCCACGGCTTTCTGCCATGCAAAATTATGGTAGCGTTCCGCAGTGTGAATTTATTTCAGGTTTGTCTTAGCTTCGTTAAATTCGAAAATTAAAAAAAAAAACTTTGCTTAAAAAATTAAAAAATAAATTTTTTGTATTTTTAAAACAGGTTAATTGACTTGACTAATCAGGCATTCTGAGTTGAGTGCGTTATGCAACAGATTTCCAGCTGTCTTAAACCGCCCAGTCGATTCTGGCCGGACCTGATAGCACAAAAGAACTTAAGCTATGTACTTAAAATGAATGTCAAGTAAAGATAATTGGGTTAAATATTCAGCAATTAACTAATTCTTTAGTCACTTACCTAATTGTAGTCAATATTTATCCCATTCGGCTGCTAACTTTTAATTTGTAAATCATGGAACGCACATGGTTGCGTTTTTGTGTTGTAAAAGCTTCTCCGACAAATTCATAATTACCGCCATTCCCAAGGTAATTGTAATTAGTTAATTAATTATTAATTATTCAAAATCAATGAAAGCTTATTTATTTAAAATGAACGAGTTTTGCTTAGCACTGTTCTTGGTAGCCGAGTTCGCTGCTGCAGACGCAGGTATGTATTTAAATATCAATTAAAGATGATTAATCCAAGTAATTAGTAATTGGTAATTACCAATTTTGTTTTTGAATTGTCAGGTAAACTCAATCGTTTTTCAAAAGCGATTTTTTTTTTTTGCTGCAATTCGCCAGGTCAATCACATACACACGCTGTTGACCAGCGACGATGCGGCAGTGAACATTGTTGCTTTTGGCGACAATCCCGCAGTGGGTCCAGCAATTGCGACAAAAATGCGCGCCACTGGAGATGTCGCAGAGCGGCTCATCCTCGTAATTGATCGTCTGCGTCAATAAAGCTACTCGCGCGCAGACGCAGCGCGCGACGTCAATTCACTTGTAGAGATGTTCCTGGTAATGGAGTATGATCTGCTGGAAGATCTCAACTTCCTCTCTCAAGACTCCCAGGACACGATTCCCATGATTTTCACGACGGGCACCGCCACGGCGATGGAAATATCGGAAGAACTGTTTGCTCTGTTGGACTAATTAATTCAATTAATTAATTAGTTTTTTTTTTTTTATATATTTTTAAAAAATTTTGCACAAAGTAGATTTCAGCACTTTGTTCATTAAAAAAATAATCTTAGTGCGAAGCCGCTCATTGTTGTTCAGGCTTTTCACGTGTTCAAATGAACAGGTTATAGATGTCGTAGAATCATTTGAACAATGCTTTAAAAAAAATTAAATTAAAAAAAATTGATTTCGTACTTTTCTAAAATTTTAGAACAAATTTTAACCAAGAAAGTAATTCACATCTTTCTTTTCAATTCACTTTTAGATTTAATTTGTCTACTATATTATAATATTGTGAAATTAAAAATTTCGGAATTACAATTTTGAGTTTAAAATTGTTTAAAATAAAAATCTTGTCTTTACTGTTTCTAAAAGTATATTTTGAAAACGATAAATGTTTTGTCTTTATATGAACAAGGCTCCCAAATATACTTAAAACAAGAATTTTCAAAAAACTTATTAATTTTTTATTTATGCGAAGGCAAATTCACAATTTGTAGATACATGTGTAAGGCATGACTTTTCTGAACGTTTAAAAAAAATTGTTTCTGTTTTCCTTTAAATCCATTTTTTAAGCAACTTTGCTCCTAGAAACCTTCTCTGTCAAAAAATATGTAGTAATAAATTACAGCAAATAGTTAAGTGGCTTTAAACTTTAATTTGAAAATAAAATATTAAGTTAATTAAGTAATTAACGCAAACTTCAAATTGTATATGCTAAGTTAAATATTTAAGCTAATTGACCAACTACATTAAAAAATTAGCCATAGAACGGAGGCTGACATTTTTCAAAAATAATTAAAAAAAAAAAGTACCCGGTTTGGACCTCAGTTTCATTGAAAGGGCCTTTGTTCCGGGAACCAGGGAACAATTTTTGAGCACTGGTAAACTTTAGAAAACTCTATTTTGTAGAAACTCTTTTTAGAAAACTCTTTTTCTTAAAACACTCTTTTTGAATACTCTTTTAAATCACTTATTCATATACAAAGTCGCACCGTTTCGATTCCGGGTGGTAGATAAGTGGCCTCAGAAAGTTGTGCAAGCAGTCACAGTGTGCATTTTGCCTTCCCACAATACCTCATTGTGACCGTAGAAGGGCATGTTGAGGGGACAGTGACCCAGCTGACTTAAGCGGGAGCACTTGGCCTCGACAGAGTCGTAACGAATATGGGTCAATGACCCCTTGACCTCTGGACACTACTTTGCCTTAATTTGGTCCGGATTGACCTTTCCGAAGTCAAAGCGCTCCTCTGACCTCTTCAAAAAAATGAAACTTTTTTTTTCAAAAATGATTTTCCTACTTATGTTTCCATTCCTAACTTTAGTTATAAAAGCTTTGAAGAAATATTTAAAACAGATTTCCCCCTTTTTCTACAATAATTATTCTTCTATTCAACTAATTTGAAAAATGCAATTTAAAAAATGACCAAATTTAGAACAAGAATACTTTGAAAACGAAACAAACACGACGTATAATCAAAGAATCTATCTCAAAGTTTTTCTTGGGCGAAAGTTGTGTTTAATTTCTTGACGGCATTTTCAAAAAGTAGATTTTTCTTTTTAAATTTAATTTTTTTAAATGAAAAACAATAATAATTATCCGATTATTCAAAAAAATTCTTATGATAATGTTGTATAGTAGGAGTGAGAAGATGCTTTGAAATAAATTTTGAAACAAATTTCGAACACAATTTTGAAAACGATCAATGCTTACGTAGAGAGGTGTCATTTACAGAAAATTCCTTGATGCCTGACAGCAGGGGGCAATGTGTTATTGTTATTTCTTATTTTAACTTTAAGTAAAGGTCAAGAGGTCAATGACCCTTAGACCTGGCAGAGACTTCCTATGCCTGCGCAGCGACCTTTGACGCTGCAATTCTGGTGCAGCGAGTGATCGTTTTTTTTTGTTATATAAAAAAAAATGAGTGAATTGTTATTTTGTAGCGAAAAAAAAATACTTCGGGATGCAATTTGGTTAAAATAGATGTTGATTTTACGTTTACGTTAGATTACCCGTTGTCAAAACATAGTTTATTGACAGTAAATTTCATTCAAAACTTTTTTTTCCTTTCAAAATTTCAAAAATCTTTTTTTTTTCATTTCCAACTTCAGATGTGTAAACTTTTTGAATAAACATAATATTGAAATTTTAGACTTAACACAGTGATAAATCAAATTAGACATTAGATCTACAAAGGTTGTATTTAAGCTTATTTAAAAAACGTAGTTTAAAAAATTAAAATTTAGAAAAGAGTTTTTTTTTAAATAAACAAATCTTGTGTAACTTTAGTACGAAGCAGCTTCACATCCAACACAATTAAATATTTCCGAACGAAATTGTTGTTAATTTTCTTAACGACTTTTAATCTTCAAAAAGAAAATTTTGAACGAAGATGCCTTGTAATACAATTTGAACACATTTTGAACGCGATTTTGGAAACGATCAATGTAGAAGCCTTTATTTGAACAAAACATTTGGAACGGAATAGTTTTAAAAAAAAAACTCGAAATTTTGAAAATCCCAAACTCCGGATTATTCAATTTTGGCCATGTTATTTTCAACTACAAAAAACGTCGAAAAAAAAACATGACAAATTGCTAAAAATTGGATTCATTTTCTAAAAAAAATCAAAGGATGGTTAAAACTAAAAAAAAATAGGTTAATTTTAATTTCACTTTCCCTTTTGCAACCATTGATTCAAATTCTTAAAAATACTCATCCGCAAAAGTCTAAAAGTTGAGTTTTTTAAAGTTTCACTTTCCATTTATTTGCACTAACAAAAATTTCTTGCGAAAATCTTGAAAACACCGTCATTTTTTGTTGATAGATTTCAAAACATATTTTGAAAATGGCGTTTTAAAATGTTATTCAGTTACTATCTTTACGCATTGCCTTGGATGACATTTCCCTCACCGTTGCGTTGTCGTACTGGTGTCGATTGGGCGCCTCCTTTGGTCACGGTACCTCCGGAAAGGTCACGGGGGTCATTGACCTCGTTTAATTTTTAATTAAAAAATTAAAAAAAAACTTAATTTTAATTAAGGTTAGTTAATATTAAGGTACTAACCTACGGCTACGACTTTCACCCGCCTAAATAACCTTCAGCAATTCAAAGTTAAATTTGAAATTATGTCAGGTCGCTTTCTTTAAACGTGCTTAGCTTGGAAGTTTTTAAAAACTTATTTTGAAACAAAAAAAATTTCTTTTTCAAAAACGTTAAAAACCTTAAGCATGCACACGTGGGAGAGTATGCAACGGCAAAGGCGTGGTGTTGACATTTGAAGTCTAAATTGTGCTGGGACTCTACTACTCTGTTCCTCATATGTGGTTTTCCTCCTTTTAAAACTATTTAAACAAGGCTCCCAAATATTTTTTAAGACAAGAATTTTTTTCAAACAAAAGTTTTTAAAGTTTTTTTTTTTAATTTGTAAGATTTAATTCTTCAAACAGGTCCTTAGGTGCTCTTGCGAAGAAGTGGAACAGTTGCTTTCAAAACTGTTTTGAAAACAACTTTTTTTTAAACAAATTATACCAATTCTAACTTTTCAAACAAAATATATCTGTAACTTTTTTTTTTCATTTTTTATCCGAAGCCGTTCAACATTTGTAAGCTTAGCTAATGTATTCAAAATCAAATAATTTATAGATCGTAGAATTGAATGTTTGCGTAGAAAGTATTTTTTGAACACAATTGAACAAAAAAAATTGACAAAAAAGTTCTGAACAAAAGATGAGTTTCAAATTTTGTTTGAAATTTTTAAACGGCAAAACTGATTTTAATTTAGTTTAAACAATCACACTCTTAATTATCGGAAAAGGAGCGTTATTTGACATTCCCGCAAAGCGGACGATCAACATGAGGGGAAGGGTAGGGATATGGAAAGGATTAGGAGCTCATTAGTTGGCGGTGGTGGCCTAGTGGTTGGAGCTTCAATCTCTCTCCACTAGCCATCATGAGAACGGGGGTTCAAAT
>JAQFYP010003423.1:0-10929 GCA_034694865.1 Bilobella braunerae | reverse complement strand
GGAACTATTTTTTCGGAACTTTTTTTTCGGACCTTTTTTTTCGGAACTTTTTTTTCGGAACTATTACCTGCTCCCAAACAAAACAAATGGTTTCTAAATAGCTCGCAAAGTTTCCTCTATTACAGATGAATGGCTCCACATTATGATTAAGGTATACGAATGCCTACCTTAAACCTTGCAATGTTAATTCAATAACAATTGAAAATGTAATAAGTACCGGGTAAATTGCACTTCTAAAACAAAAATTTAAACAAAAATTAAATGAGTCTTGTGCTATGTCCCGCACCAAAACTTGCCTTTGAAGTTAAAAATTAACTTATTAAACTGCCTTAACACTATCACTTTACTTATATGTTTTACTTCCTAATTTGAAGAGGCATTGGAATATTAAATATGCCTTATAAAAGAGTGGAATGTAATACAATATGAAATAAAATTGAAACTAATTATTAGGGTCAGAATTATTGAGAATTCTGACCCTGACCTCTACGAGGCTTTGATTATCAATCACAATAACATCAACATCAACATCTGACTTCAATCACTCAAATCTTCCAACCGGAACCGACAATAAATTAATTTAGGTATTAGTATATTAGTATATAATAGAAATTTACTGGGCTTTAATAAAAAAAAAATTGAGAAAAAAAAATTGAAACTATATGCGGGGAATTTTAGATAATTTGTCTAGTATACTCTATGATAATTACATACTCATTGTGTGTGAAGTCCTTTATTGCAACTTGTGAATTGTTTTCATTTAATTGCGTGACTCTCTACGGGAATGATGCCCATGGTGCCAATAGTGCCCTTAAAATAGTGCACTATAATCAATCTCCCAGAGAGCGAGTTCGAAAGCACAGTAAATTGTAAATTGCTTATTTATTGCAAGGATTATCTCCCAAATTAACAGTTTGCATTACATAACTCTACTAAATTTAGACTTTAATATATTTAAGGCTGAATTGGAGAATTCGTGATTTAACCATTCATAATTAGTTTCAAAATTTAGTCAAAAATTTAAAACTGTGCTGGTTGATTTATTTTAACACAATACGCTACTCCTTTAAGCAATCCAGGAATCAAGTATGAGCATTTTAAAAGATAAAATTGAAACTTAGGACAACAAAGGAACATCTAACTAGGAATCCAATGCATTGCAAACTTAAATCATATCAATTTTAATCAAAGCTGGTAGATTTTTTGCCCAATCTCATTAAACCTGTCTCCTGCTATGTAAGTCAAAATGGTTATTAGAAAAACACACAATATTTGTCACAGTAATTAGTTAGAGTTTTATTTTTTGATGCTTCCGTCCGTATCAACTGCACTTCAAAACTTCAAATGCATTCCGAAACTACAATCACATACGAAAAGTCTGTTTCACTTCAAAGCAAAAACAATCTCCAATGCCCGGGCGTAAAATAGCTAGGGTAAAATAAATCCTCCCAGGGTCACGTGGGAATGATCATTTTTTCTCATTTCGACGACCCTTAAACAGAAAAATTTCATTTATCCAGGGTTTTACTAGTAATTTAATAAATGCAGGCTTGCGATTCAACTATTGAGAAATTAAGAACCTAGAAAAGGAAAATGTGTTTTGTAATCATGAAAACCTATACTTTTTGAGAACTTTAAAGAAAGAAAAATTGAATCCTTTAGGTTTGCATAACAAAGGCTTCTGAGAGACTGAGAGGCTTAGCAACGTTATGCTCCTCTACTCTTCTAATTCTCGTCTCCTAAATTATGAACAAGAAAATTGCGTTTAAGGAGCAATTCATACGCCTGTTTTTCAAGTATTCTTCATAAGGTAAAAATTCTATACAGTTTTGTATTGTTTATTTTGTATGGTTTGTAAGGAATTGTAAGGAGATTGTGTAATTTACATATAACAGTTTGGAAGGCATTCCTGTTTCCGTATAGAAGTTACACCGTGATGTATGTAAGGCAAGGTATGCATCAACTGCTTATTTTCAAAATCTTAGCCTATGCCAACGGTTTACATACATAGGTATCTAAAGCCTGGAATGTTGAATGCTGCTAAGCAAGCTTTATCTTAAGTAAAAGATCCAGTTTGAAGCTTTCCTATAATTAAACTTTTGATGCTCGACAAATTACAAGCATTCTACAAAATAATTCAGTATAATAAAATACGTCTGAAACGGCCTGCATCCGTACATTTTTGTCATTAGCACAATAGAAAATACAAACAAAATAAGTTGTCTCGAGTATGTTATATCTGATGGGTTTCACGGTGAAAGCCACCTTTAGCGTCCATTTAGAACTCCATCTAGGTGGCTACTTGCCGGTATGGAAGGAGAAGTGGGAGGAGCTAAGTCCTGTTCACTTTCCAGGAGTATCACGCCACCAAATCACTCCGCCCCCTCCACACACTACTTCCCTCGAAGCAAGGGAGCTCTCGTGAGGGGACTGCGGCTGAACGTCGAAGAAAGAAGACCTCTCGCCCTCATTCTCTACACCATCAATTCATCACATTAATTAGTGCTACGTTTGGACGGAACAACAACGTTTCTTTTCTTGTTTAAATAAACTGGCTTAAAGACCCCTTCTTGTGACTTTGGAACTCCGGAGCTGTGACCCCTTCATTCTTGGAGCCTTAAGGGCATTTCATCGAACGGTAGGCGCCTTCTTATTACTTTTAGAAGGGATCAACCTCCCTGTGGTAGGTCATATCCCCGGTGCCATTTTAACCCTATTTTCAGGCCAGACGCCCATTGACCCCTGACCTCACACGAAACCTTTCATATTATATTAGTACTTATAATTTCATAATTGTTTTGTCATTCCCCTCCCCTTGTTTGGCATTCAAAATATAACGAACCAAATTTCCGGCGGTTTTGAACATTGCAATATTGTGATTGTTAAATCTAAAAAGGTTCTAGACATTGCTAATATTAGAACGCCTTGGTAATTTTTTAATATAAGGCACTATTTTATGAAATTAGCTGCTGTTTGGCACACTGCTCGTCAAATTTGTCTTACAAGGTAAGCTCCCCAGGTGAGTCCTGAGTTTGGACATTTGGCACACCTACAGATATAAATCAACCTCTTCAGGTTAATGTTCCGTCGAAACTTTTCTGTCAAACTCATAATTTCGATATTGGTGATTTTATCAAAACTTTGTTTTCAAAAGTTTATGCATTATTTCACAATAAGGATTTGCTGAGTTTAGAATTCGGATTAAAAGTTAATCCCCACTTAAGATAAGTGAGGATTAGACAAGGTTCAGCTCAATTTTTCTTATCTCTTTTTTTCTTTCACTTTTAATCCTTTACTAATTCTTATGGAAATGGTATTGTAGAAACCTAAACCGTATAAAAACCAAAGTTTTTAAAAAAAATCACCATTTTAGAAATTATAAATTTAACAGATAAATTTTGACGGAACATTAACCTAAAGAGGTTGATTTATATCTGTAGGTGTATCATATGTCCAAACTCAGGACTCACCTGGGGAGCTTACCTTGTTAGTGTTTATTACAAAGTCGAATGATATCGTTGAGCTTTTGAAATCTTTTACAAAAACATCCAACAAAACTAGAAGAAGCAATTTCGGCTAGTGTTTGGCCGGCCGTTGTCGAAGGCATTATTAAGTTTAGGTCTAACTTTAGTTGACAAAACCATAACTTTAAGTTTCAAAATAATGTTTTGAACTAACAGTTTTTGGTAGTTCTATTTTCGTAACGGCACACTCACTACTGCCCAGTTATGCTGAAAATCAAAGGGAAAAAATGGAACTGATTGGATATGTGCCGGGCTTTGAATTTGCTATCTTTACGTCCCACTTCCACCTACGTTCTCTGTTCAGCAGAAATCTTTCAGCCTCAATCCTCAAACTTCCTAGTCAACTCACAGTCCGAGACCATCCTCCCCCACTCACTAGTCACTAGCACAAGGAAACATGTTGCCCAGGCCTTTAGGCGAATGTCAAATAGCCTAATAAATAAAATATTGGTGAGACTAGACATGATATAATGAGAAGGCCGACTCTTTTCGTTCAGGCAGGAGTGCACAGGCAACTCATGCTCACGCAAGATTGAGATGGGATATTCTGCTCCTGCACTCCTGCCGCAGGTTTTTTGCTCCTTTTTTTTAAGCTTTACAGAATATCCGCCGGCGAAGGCGTTTTACGCCAGCCGAAAGCGGCGCGACACTAGTTTATTCGAGTAGAGATGGAGGATGAACATTACATAAAAAACATGTCGATCCGCAAAAAAAAGCTGGAAATTTTAGAGAGACTTGAAAATATAAACAACTTTGTGCACAGTGTAAACAATCGAGAAAATTACGAAAACATTGGTACCATTACATATGACAAGATGGTAGAGAACTTGTTTCTTAATATGACGCTCAATTACTCGCCAACGGAACATCTTTTCCAGTGTCAGAAAACAACGCTCGTTGACGGAAAATTCAAATCGGCAAAATTTTATTTGGACTATCGGAGTGAAATACGATCAAACATAATATATGAAGTATGAGGTATAGTGACCTACACTGCTTATGCCTCAACTAAAAAAAAAGGCCAAAAAGTGGGCTTAAAGTGCCCAAAAAGCTGAGTTTGTTGAACCTTGACGACTTAAATGCGAGGCACACCGCGCGCTAATTGGCGGCGTTGTATGCTGCGTCCATTGCCCTCACGGGCACTTAACTATAGACATCAATGAGGTAATACGTCGTTACCACCCCATGCGTACTGACCCAAGATCATCCTCCACTACCGCAACTTTTCCAGGCTTCCACTCACCACTACCACACCACTACTTTTTAGTGTGTTGGTCCCGGGACTGTAAAAGTTAGGGAAGGCTCCTATCCCTCCGGAATATGATCAATCTCCTGCCTCTAAACTTTAAAATCAATCACTTTCCTACAAAAACAGTTGTGACTGATCAGCATTACATTTAACTATTTTCTTTGAGACAACATAAAATATGATGATGATTTTTCTTGTAGGGCAGCAATAATTTGGTCGACAATATGTGGCGACAAGAGTGTGTCAGACTTGCCGACGTGAGTGACATCCGTTTTAAAACTCACCAAATCAATTCAATGTTACAATAGCAAACCTACCGGCCAATTTAACATTCTCTGATTGTGCAAACCTAGTGTTTTTTGTTTTGGGCACACTAGCACACATACATGCAAATAAAGGTAGTATTCTAATTTATCACAAACCTACTTTCAATATCTCAGTTAGATATGACTTATATATTAGACGGATTTGTAAATTAAGTTTTACCTAATTTTTTATTTGAACTTATCGAATTTTTTCTTTAATTTCGATAAGTTTATGTAAAAACATTTTGTTGTTTTTTATTCTAGGTTGAAATAAGAATTTACTGAAACAAGCTTTAACCGGAAAATTTGAATTTCGAGTATAAGAATCTTTTGAATACCCAATGCCGTGACCAAAAATGCATGTCAGTGGATACTTTACATGAATTGCATTGACCTATAGTTGACCTTTGTGACCCCTACTCCTACAGGCTATATCATGACGTGTAAAGGTCACTAAACGCAATTTTCGAACTCCCTTAACATTACCTTTTAGGGATACTCTACAAAGGTCTTATGACGGACCCCAAGTTGAGCTTTGTGACCTCTACAGACCATGTCGTGGCATGTTAAGGTCACTGAAAACAACTTTTCAACTCCTCTTATAATTACTTTCAGTATTCAGGGGATACTCTACAAAGGCCTTGGCGGAGCCTAAGTGGTCCTTTATGGTCTCTACAGCCCATGCCATGACATTCCAAGGTCACTAAAAACAGTTTTCGAATTCATCCTGTCATCACCTTTAAGGGAATACCGTACTTAAGGTCTTGTCCCGAACGTGACTTGTTGTGACCTGTTCAGGCCATGTCATGACATTGCGAGGTCACTCAACACAATAAGAAGGGCCAGGTCGAATCTTAAGTCACTTATACACTCAAAAAGCTATTTCTTAATTTTGTTAATCGATAGGGTAATTTGCAATTAACTTTAAGTTTAATAAAATATTGTAAACACTTATTCAACCTAATTTGGGCTCGAATTAAGTTTGGGTTTAGGTTTTTGTTTTGAAAACTTTAGGTAAAACTTAAAGTGAAAGTCTAGTCAGAAGGTAGGTAGAAGTTGGGCGCGAATTTCATAATTAGGTTTTATAATAATTTAATTTCATAATAGTTTTTTTTGGTTTTTACTTAATTTACGAATCCGGCTGTTGGATGTCCTATCCTTAGCTTTCAACTGATAACCACAGATGACTCAAAACGAATGAGGATAGTCTTTAGGATTACGAAGGCAATTCGGAAACATATTCTTATGCTGTGTCTACGTATGCCTACTCACGGAAATTCGGGCATACAAATGGCAATAGACTAACAAATTCTTTAAAAGGTAAACCAATAGCAAAGATTATTTTGGGGCTGAACGGAAGATTCGAACCCAAATTCTCTGGTTCTCTAGTCGAGAGAAACAGAAGCGCTTAACGGCTAGCCCAATTCGCCATAACATATTATCCAACCCCAAGTGTTTCGTGAAGTTCAATGTGACAAACAATGAAAATTAAAATTTGTATCCATTAGGCGAAGAAAATCAAATAATCTTCTTGTGAACGCATTATGCTTTGCGATTACTGTAAAACTAGGTAACAGTCCTCTCCTAAGACGGGAGCACACTTAAGCACCCCTTCGTTAATCACAAGAAAAGAATTATAAATGGAAAAGGCACGTTACTTGACATTCCCGCAGAGCGAATGGTGGGGGAGGGGCTCATTAGCATAGATGTTGTCATCAAGCGGGCACAACAGACTATCCGTAACATTCCGCTGTTTTACGGGCCTAAAGCACAAAGGCCGAGGACACCAACCTGACGTGAGGTACGGCCGTAGCTTTCGCCTGATTATAAAAAATTATAAATCGTTTAAATATACCAATGTCATAGCGTACCTAAAGTGAGCTTCTGATATAATGTTGTCTGTTCAGTATTATCAGCAGACGAGGGAGACCGGTGATCATGACTTGCGTCTTTAAAGTTAATTTGAATTTAGCTAAATAAATAGATGTCGAATCAAAGAGGCGTTGCACTATCCCCATCCGTATCAATTAGGGATCAATTGTTTTAACATTTAACCAGTATATTGTATGAAGTATCACTTCCAGCGTTTTCAGCGATTTTGGTAGGAAATTAAGTTTACGGTTTAGGTCTTATTACTCACATCGACGTCTTTGTTTAACAGGGCAATTAGTTTTCCCTGTTACGCACGCACGCACAACTTTCGATATTTGTATTTGTATTTCGTGATTACTGTGGTGGATTGCCGTTCCCCTTGATTCCAATAATTATTCATTGTATTCTTTGCAAAAATTTTCTTTAAAATGCATCAATAGGTAAGCCAGTTTCAATATAATTAAACAGATGCTCTTTTCAAGAACATCTTATTCGTTTATTAGATATGATTGTTTTTCTTAACAAATATTACATGAAGCATAACTCTTACTAATCACAAGTAATGTATTAAAAATATGGGCAAATTTAGTTGAAAAATTTACTTAGTCCCGGGTTTGCCGGATTCTGGTGGGCCCGTGGGTTTCAGAATAGTTAACAAAATATTGTCAAGTGTTTCTGCCTCGTTCACTGAAACACCTTTTTCTCTAATAAAAACTGCGTACTCTATATTGCCATCGGAGGAATAAACTCTAGTAGAAGAATCAAATTTAAATTTGGGGTTCAAAGGGTCCTCTACAACCGCAATCGCTCCGTATTGATCTTTGTCCGAGTTCCTAAACATAAATTAGTTGATATCCAATTATAAAAAAATTTGATTTCCTTATAGGCTAACATGCCAGTCGTACCGTTGCAGGGCATGCTTCTAAAAAAATTAGTAAAATCAAATTTGCCTAAAAGTTTGTTTGTTTTTGTTGGAAAGAGTTGGAAAGAGAAATGAAAGGTAAGAATTTCTCAGCATGATACCTTGTATAGTTCTCATTATAATTAAATACTTCCTCGTTAAATTGTCTTGTTTTTTTTTTGATAATGCGTAAAAATGTTACTCGCACATAAACGTTTAAATAATTATAAATCTAAGTACCACTCTTAACGTTTTATAAATTAAAAAAATATATAATTTTTGAAGTTTAGTGCTTTTTGATTTGCTCCGATCTAAAGAGTCTTATATTATTTTACAGTTTTAACTTTGCAGCTTAAATTACACACTAGACTCGTTCATAAACAATAAAATTAAAACAAAGACTTATATCTTACAAGGGTGTATACTTGTCTTCAAGAGATAAGCAATCAACGATTGGTTTATTTGGGTCAGTAATAAATTTGAGCTGGTGTCGAACTTCTACATTCGGATCCTGTATGCCCAAGGTAAACAAAATGAGTAACTTAATAAAACAAAATTATTTAAAAAGTGTGATATCATTTCCATTTTTTAAAACAAGAAAATGTTTGGGTGTTTCTGGATGCAAAGTAAACTTTATAGTACTTTAGAATAAAACGAATAGTAAAAAGCACAGTAAAAATATACAATCAACAGGAAGCAAACTTGAATGCGAATCCAATTAAATCATATGAAATATTCAGTTTGCTTGGTCAATAATCTAATAGTTGTATATGGTTTAGTATACCTGATCAATAAACAGCAGTACAACGGGATACTTAGTTGGGACTAATTCTATCCACAGTATCTGCTCCATTTTAGGTAAGGTGTAGTAGAGAACATAATGAACGTCTTTGAAAGTTAAATTAAATGTTTTAAGTTGCTCGTTTAAACCCTCGATGTTTACTGCGATGCCGTTGTAAATTCTATTGCCACTAAACTAACAAATGAATTTGCTTAAATGAGCACTATTTATTTGAGTAAATCAGTTTCCACTCACCGTATTGCAGTTGGGACGGTAGTTTGCAAGTTGAAGGTGAAAAGTTGAGTTTGTAAATCGTTTTTGTACACTGTGATTTCGATTCCTTGGCGCAAATTCTGTTACACGAAAGTTTAGCAATATATATTGATTTAATAAGTCTTGATATTGGATTCGTTTAAAATATGCAGTATTAACTTAAGGAGTGCCTATACACAGAACCGGGATTGATTACAAGTCGATGTAAGTGTTTCCACAATTATCATTAAGGGTTTGTTGACAATTTAAAACTTTGGCGACTTGCCTAATTATTGGATCCTAAATTCTAATATGCAAATACTAGGCAGAAATAGCCACTTAGAGTTCTTACAAATAAATTGGTTGTTTACTTTGCGGTGATCAGTTTGTGCTGATAAGAACGGTATATACACTTATATATAAATTTGCTTTTAATGTTGGTTACCTCAAGAGACCACTCAGCCCCAGCAAAACACATTCGTATACAATTCAGAGCCAAAATGGTTGAAACGATGGTGAGTAGCGTGTTGGTAGTCATATTGATATTCACCAATACTTCGCTGTGTCAACGCTTGCACAAATTCTTATGGTAGTGCATAAGCTTATGTTAACTTATATACAAATTTTTCGATAAGTTTAGGATGATAAAAACTTAATTATGTGATCTAGAAAAAAGTGGTCGTGAAAATCGCTCGTATTTAAAGGTAGCGAACATTTCCAAGAAGCAATAGAGCCAATAAATTTGTTGTTTGAACTAACTGAAATGGACAAAAGTATTTCTAGTAAAATTCTGTGATTAGAGCAAAAAGAAATGTAGGTATATAATTGCCATTCTTTCAATTCTTTCTAAATATAATACCATCAATGACCTTCGTTGTTGATATGCAATATAATTATGATTCATGCCCTCGGCCGGTAGTCCGGGGGGTTAGGAGATTTCTCCTACCTTTAGTAGTTGCCGGGATCGAGTACTGGGACCAGCACAGTGAAAACGTTGTGGTGTGGCAGTGGTGAGTGGAAATAGGGGAAGTTGCGGTCGTGGAAGCTGTACTTAGGTCAGTACGCGTAGGTTGGTGTTCAGCATCTGCCTAAGCAGAGGCGCCAACCCCACGTTCACTGTCCAGTAGACCATCCCTTGCCTTTTCTCTCAGAACTTCTCAGTCAACTGACAAGCATCCATAGATACCATCCTCCGTCATTCACTAGCATAAGCATGTTTTGACCAGGTCATAGGCGATTGTCAACTGGCGAAGAACAAAAAATTTAGAATTATTCTTCATAAAGTTAAATAAAATTCAAGATCAACATGTTTGGGTTGTAACGATACTAATTTGACAAGAAAATTTGGAAATCTACTCAAATTTAGCAACATATATTTGACTGAACTACAAATGAGCAGTTTCCACCAGTGTAGTGTCATAGGTTCGGCCAATAAGAGTTGTGTTGGAGGGCGTGATAAAAACACTGGATAATGATATAAATTTTGGTAAAATAAAGATGCACTTTTAGGTCATTTCCTTATAGCAATCGTAAATTTTTTTTAAAGTAGCTAATGCTACTAGCTACAACTCTTGTTTTGTAAAATCTTTTGGTTTTCAAAAACATGAAATTAGACTTTAGCTTGAAAATAGAAGCGTAACTGCTGAAAAATACTAATACTAGCAATTTATATGTGTTTTATCTCCTAAATTACCAAAACAACTCTCGATTGGTTTAAACATGCAGTTTATGCCAGTTTAGCATGCTGGATTAGTTCTTCTTATAAACAAATTGTTTAAACTGGCCTTTTCGGGCGAAAGTTTTGGATTTTTTTTGTAGGCATTGCTTGCGAATTGACATTTTCTAACCTTATCCAATTTAAAGATTTGCTATGGACCAGGTCTTAAAGCAAGTTATTAGTCAGAGTTAGCTTAACAACTTAACCAGGCCATAATAGTAAGAAAAAGGAAATAAATAGAATTATTGTTTATTAAGGACGGATTCTATGTAAAAAATAAACAACTAATTAAATGGTCAAATCTATTGGTAACCAACTAAACTGAAAA
>JAQFYP010003422.1:0-10931 GCA_034694865.1 Bilobella braunerae | reverse complement strand
TCAATAAGGAACGACGAATTTGGGTTACCATTAATTTGGTAATTTTTCCCAACCTCTTCTTCCTCTACTTTAAGTTTTACACGGAAGCTTTATCGACGTGGCTAGTGCTGTTAATGCACTATCACTTTCTCGTAGGAAGTTCAACTACGTCTGCTGTATACGGTAACCTGGTGATTAGACATATAAAAGTGATATTATCTTATAGCCGTACTACCTTTTGTAAGTAGCCGGCCATTAGTGTTTACGTGCTAATTGTTTCTTGTTGCGAGAATTTTTTTCTCAGCAGAATTGGACGGAAGTACGCATGCGCGAGTTCTCAAATGCCTTTTCCCTTTAGTCGCATTCAAGAGGGGAGGTGCACTATCCTACAAAGAGTCTAATTCATACCCATTTCAAATGCCCAGATATGGACATCCGATTATAAAAAAATATGTATTGTTTTGTTGCAGGGGAGGAGTAAGTAACGGACCAAAGAGTCACTTCTCCCTGTACTAGGACGTTTTTTTGCTAGTAAATAATAATCATAAAGTAAATTTTTATTTTGAGAGTTTTCATAAGGTACGATATAAATGATTGGAATCATTTAGAAAATTTCAGGCTAGATGAAATATCGCAATGCGTTTTGATTTTGGATTCCTGAAATTCTGATTAATCAAAACCAATTATAAAAAATAGAGATGAAGAAAAAAGTCAATTTGAGGTAAAGAGGTCATTTTCGGGTAACCGAAAGCCTCTGAGGATCATCGGAACCGTCAAAACTTTTCGTTTCGTATAATAACAGTGCTTGACTTTGACACTCTGGGGTTAAGGGGCATTATGTGGGCTGGGGAGGTCTCGAGGGTAATCGGAACCATCTTCACGTTTTGTTCCATAAAAAACAGGTTTTGAAATTAAAAGGTCATTCAGGGGGTCATTTTGTGAGCGCCGGAGGTCTCCTGGGTCATCGGAGCCTTCTTAACTTTTTGTTCTGTAAAAAAAAGTGTTTGACCTTAAAAGGTCAAATTGATATATTCCTAGTCCCTACAATGACTTTTCCAGGTAAAACAGTTTTTTATCTTAAAAGGTAATTGAGGGATCATGGGGAAATTTTGGGGACGTGTAAGGTCTCCGGGGTCACCGGATCCATCTCAATTTTAAACAAAAACTGTTTGACCTTGAAAGGTCCTTTTAGGAATTGGGGATATATCAGGGCTCATCAGAACCATCTTAACTTTTAGTTTCGTACAAAAAGAGTGTTTGACCTTGAAAGGTCTCTTTGGGGTCAGGAAGTCATTTTGACAATTTACAATGCTGATTAGGGTTAGAAGGCGAGCTAGCTCACAGATGGCAACTTGTTTCGATTTTAATTTTCTGAAAATTCGTATGGGAATTTAGCTGAGAAAATTGAAGTTTTAAAGGGGGGACCCTGCAGCAATTTTTTCAATTTCAAAATTTGTAAAATCAGTTTATAAATTTCACAACAAAATTGCTTCATAACGTTACCTAGGGAGACCAAACTAAAGTTGTGGACATGTCACTTATTAGTATTGGAAGCGAAGCGACTGCTACTTATGTTTTCGTCAAGTCTGTCCGTCTGTCCGTCTTATTACCGCGATTATCTCAGGAACTACACAACATATCTCAAATCTGTTTGTGGATATGAGTTCCTTGAAATCCGGCTCAGTTCATGTTTGTGTTAGTTTGACCGGAAGTGACCCCCAAAGGGGTCAAAGGTCAAGGTCAAAGATAACATTCTATGACAACATGGGAAATGACTCCTACAAAAGTTGTTTGTCTTATGAAGATAAACAACATTTGTGCCACTTTTCTCTGTGAATTCCCAATGACCCCCAAAATGACCCCTTGACCTCAAAATGACCTTTCTAGGTCAAATTCTACTTTTGAATAAAATGAAAAGTTATGATGGTTTAAATGACCCTCGAGCTTCCCTTCACCCGGAAATGACCGTTTGACCTCAAGGTGACATTTCATGGTCAAACCCTACTTTTAAATGAAATGATAAGTTATGATAGTTAATCTGACCCCCGAGCCTCCTTTCACTTGGAAATGACACCTTGACCTCATAATGACATTTCAAGGTCAAACCCTACTTTTAAATGAAATGAAAAGTTATGATCGTTTATCTGACCCCCGTGCCTCCCTTCACCCGGAAATGACCCCTTGACCACAAAATTACCTTTCAAGGTCAATCTCTACTTTTCCATGAAACAAAAAGTTATTATGGTTTAATTGATTCTAGCGCACCCCTGGATCCGGAATTAACCCCTTGGCCTCAAAATGAGTTTTCAAGGTCAAACTCTACTTTTCCATGAAACTAAAATTTTGATGATCTGAATGGGCCTAGAGGCACCGTTTAGCCGGAAATGGGCCCTTGATCTCCGAAACCCGGATTCTGTTTTCTACTCGAATGATTGAAATATTTTTCTAATTCTAATTTTCCTACTTCCGCTACTGGTTGACCGTTTTACCACGGTTTACTCAAAGATCACTAGAAAGAATTCCCATGTTGGATGTGTAAGTGTACAAGAAACGAGATGGGAGGAAGGACCTCCACAAGAAGCCCTTCCTACTCGACAAATAACAGTCGTACAAAATCCTACCTAACAATGAGATGGGCATTCCATTTGTGTTTAAATATAGTTCTTGCGTATAATAAAATAGGGGAAACAGAAGCCTTGCTATTAATATTCAATTAAATTTCATAACTAGCAATTTTAGTAAGAAGAACTTACATTCTATGATGTGATTCTAGGTGCACTTGCTGTAGGAACACGGCAAACGAATATTATTTGGGTACTCTGGCATTTAGGTCTAACAATTTTACCTCATGTGCACGACGCTTGTACAATACTCGTTGAAGAAATTGATGCTATATACAGTACTTCATGGATGCAATTCAACTGTACAAAATTTAAAATCTTATGTCTTAAGCTGAACATCCGCCTTGTTGCAATGTTAAAGCAAGGTGCAAAATACGGTGTTTTAATTGTAGCTTTTGGAGTGTTTTTGATTGTTAACAAGGGCATTGTTGTAGGAGATAGAGCAAATCATCAAGCATGCCTAAATTTACCACAATTAGGATATTTTTTGTTATACTTTGGTGTTTTCTTAGCGCCAATTATTACTACTAAAATCAGAAACACTTGCAACGCGGTTTTTGGAAGGAAACGAATGCTAGCTGCAATTTTACTGTCGGTTTCAATAGTTATTGTTCACTACAAAACTAGGATACACGCAATTCTACTAACAAGCAATAAGCACTATAGCTTCTATGTCGCAAATTCCATTTGCATTTGGTATCCTTCTCTCAAATACGCTCTAGTACCGTTTTATATTATAATTGGCTTCTGGATATTCACGGAAATGCAAATTAATTTAAGCAAAAAGTTGTTGCTTGGCTTCTGCGTTGCGTTGAACGTGGTACCTCAACTGCTACTGGAATTTCCTTACTTTGTGCTACCATTTTTGTTTCTCAGGCTTCAAATTTATGCTTTCAAAAAAGACAACTTTTAGGAGAATTTATTCTTTATGCTGCGGTCAATTATGTTACAATATACAATTATTTGTACCGTTCTTGGGAAACGCCGCTTGGACCAAAGCGAATGATGTGGTAAAACAGTTTTTAGTTCAAATAAAATGGTGATATTAGTAAGTAATGAAATAGACTAAATAAATAGTATAAATTTTTTCTCAGAATTATTTTTTGGTATTTTTTGGTCTCGAAAAATGTTTTTGAAAGCATAACAATATTTAATTTGCTAATTTTTAGACAAGTCTCATTACTGCTATATTTAAAAGACGCACAAATGAGTAAAGTGTGGCATATTTTCATTTGAGTACATTGCGGGTTATAAACCGAACTTCGGCGGTTTACCAGAATTTTTTTGGCAAAAAATGCTGTGCGGATAAATGTTTTACAGATAAATCAATCGATACATTATGGTAAGTATATTACCTATTAGCAGAAAAGAAACGTCGACGTGCGTTCTCCATCACCCCCGAGATAAAACTTGCCAACAAAGAACGATAAGCGTCCACTCTATAGAACTAACATGATATATGAAGGCAAACCATTTTAGAGTAGCACTCGAGCGCTAAGCTTATCTTTAAAATCTGCATAGCAAATTGTATCACATAGAAAATTTGTATGTCAAATCCCAAATTAACGTAGGAAGTTTGTTTAGGAAATGTCATCCAATGGATGCAATAGTTTGAAACGCCCCAGTTTAACTTACTGCTAATACCATATTTCCGTCCGAAACCATTTAGTCTAATTAAATAGTTATTAACCTGGGTATGATACATTTTACTATACAAGAATCTTACCATTTTAAGAACTCATCATTCACTTCAAAGCAAGAAATATATGCAAACTAGCAAAACCCTTAAAACACATGTTTCCGGAATTGGGAGTCGTTCCCGTATAATAATTTTCCATAGAAATGGATTTTTGTGGGTGGATTAAAGATAAATGCCCAGCTGTGGAGCTCGGTGAGGAGTTATAGGGTCGGGTGGAAGGAAGTTTTTGTGCAACGGGGAATCGCACAAACACAGGCTTTTACTATTGTGAATTTGTTGCTATAAATCCCATTAGTTAAGCGTACAAACAAATGACTAAAAAATGACGATATTTTCCGCAAGTAAAGAATACAGTGTTTGCAAAATAAAGTTGTTATTTTTTCATTTTTTTAATTAATCTTGTTTACTAAACATTCAGAACTTTATGAACTTATGCTCGGTATGCCAATTTTACCGATAAGCTTACCACACAATTTGCTATTGGAGCCTTATCTTAAGGTAATTATTCCATCTAGATGTTGAGATACCTACGGGCCCTATTAAACGCTCCATGCTTCTTCAGTGGTAACCTAAGATCGATACCCTGCATCTCCATCCGGAAAAACGTCGACTGGTTTCGATCGCCCCAAGATAAAATTTGCCAAAGACGCGTCCACGTTACAGAGCTAGCGGGAGGGATGAAGGCAAACTTTATCGGATTAGCTATCAAACGCTCTCATATCTTTAAAATCTGCATATCATATTCATAGCCTGAAAACGTATGTCCGACTAAAGAGTTGCATAAAGAAGCATTCTAACTTCCTACATTAAATCGCCACCGAGTCCATTGAGGCCTGAACGGTGTGGTTAACGATACCTCCATTACAATACATACATTTAAAGAAGCTTTAAATCCATATTTTATAATAAATTGCTTTCTCAACTTGTTATTACACATGATTCAATTATGCATCATAGACAATTTGTAAGCCTAATCTAAAAATGAGGTAGGATGTTTCTACTTAAAATGTATTTGTGTTTATCTACTGTAGGTGATAATTTGAAACGCATCAGTTTAATTTACTACTAAAGCCGTAATTACTTCTGAGATAGTTTAGTTCACTTAACCTTTGTAGCTATGCAAATTTTTGCGTACCTAAACTATTAATGTAAGGACTCATGTCCAACAATTTTTAAAAAAAATAAAAAAAAGAAAGAAAAATAAGATAAAAAATTTTTAAGTTGGGCGGCTCTTTGATTGTGAAGATTGCCTCGTTTACCTAAATTATATTCATTTTCAAAATTTTATTTTCTAGCGTATTCTTCACATCAGCTGAATTGGTTTGAAATAAAAAAAAATCACTTATAACTTAAAAATTAAGCTGTACCTGCAACAAGAGAATTTTTACAATACTGAACAAAATAATGTTACAATGTTAAAATAGCGACAACAATTATGGTAACATGTATGGAAACATCTTCTATAATTTCTCGACTGATAATTTAGAAGTTTCAACATATTAAGCAAAAGTGTTGCAGCGAGTAGGCAAGGCGACTTCTCATGAACTTTGTATCTGTGTGTGAGGGCGCAAAAATTTCGAAATGCGTTTGAAAATGGCAGAAGATGGGAATTTATGTATAAGTTTTGTAGGTTTATTTCAGTTTAGTAATCAGTAAACTCTTGATATACACTACAAGTTGTTCACCGACTGGCGGGACAATCTATTTTTTTTCATATAACTTTTTGTTATCATTAGCAAAGTACAGTGGCCTATTGCGTACAAGTTTTTGGTCATTCGGAATAAATTTTTTTAAAAAATATTGTTTTTGAAATTATTTTAGGTGAATTAAATAACCAATCCTCAATGTTGTTTATACTTAAGAATACTAAAATATATCAAATATATTTATTTTATTTTATTTTATTTTAATACAAATAAATGCATTTGGACATGACATACACTCCGTTTGTAGAATAAAAACGTGTTTTTTTTTGTTCTTTAAGAATAAAAACGTGTTGTTATCCCCACAAATCATATAATTATCAACTGTTTTGTCAAGTCAATAACCACCACTGCTGCGCTGTGGCTGGCGATCGCTTTAGTCATGTGCATTTGTTGTTGTTTTCTGCTAATAAAAAGCAAGCTTGACATAATAGAGCAGTTTGAGTACAATTTCAGTGCCTACAATGCCAAGATCTAGGAGGTGTCAGATAGGTTGGCGGACCTGCACCAGCAAGTGGAATTTTTCTGTGGACTAATGGAACGTATCATAGCAGAAGTAGATGTTCAACAGGTAACTTGCAAAGTTTTACGTTTTAGTTCAAGTCAACCTGAAATATACTCGTGGTGGAATCCTCAGTCTGACAATACCAATTGCTAATTGACCATTTGACATCTCAAAGTTAGTTCAGGTTTTATTCATTTTTGCGCCAACTTCTGTAGCTCAGTATAACTTTAGATTTAAAAAGTAATCAAGTTTAAATAGGATGTCGAGTTGAGTCAAGTGCTAAATTCTTGTGGGATTTATTTTTTGCAAACAGAAAGGGAATCATTTTATCAGATTTTTTATTTTGAAATCAAAACTTTTATTCCAATAGAATTGTATCCTGCTTTATATAATAATTTTGTTTCTTACAAACTCAGGTGATGCGTGACGGAGCGCAAGGATGAAAAAAAGTTGTTTTATAGTTGGTGATTATATTAAACAGCGAACAAGCCCGTCTTAGGACTGGGATGATTCAATAATATTCTCTTGCTTTTCTTGCTCAAGGACGGACGTCTAAGCTGCAATAATAAATATGATAAAATACTAGTAAGACTAAATATATACTATCAGTTAAAACTAATGTTTAACGGTAACTTTTTATGCGTAAATGGTGTGACAGAAAAGTGATAGAGTCGTATTTTTGAACTTGCGTAAATCTTAATTTCACTTTGTTGCGATATAACTCAATTAAAATTACTTTAAAAAATAAATATAAATTTTTTGTTTGTCCAATTAGATTACTTAACTAATAACTTGACCCCTGCTACCTTAACTTCTAGGTTATCCAAAGGTGGCAATTTAGGTATATCCAAATTGAATTTAAATTTAATTTCTCCACTATAAAGTTTTTGTGAAAAACATTCTACGTTTGATGTTGACAATTTCATTTGTCAAATTTATTCTGCCCTGATTAACACCGAAAGCATAGAATAGAAATTCATTTTTGCCCAAAGTGATATTTGCATTAGGGTGTCACAATTGACAATTTTTTTTTTGAAAATTGTAAAATTTACAAAGTTTTAATTTCTAAAGTTTGCAGGTCAAAAATTGACATTTGACCCAACGCAACTTCTGAACCGGAAGTAAAAGATATTGGAAATTTGAAATCAGCATGGAATTTCAGTTAGAACCGATATATCGAATTAGCTAAGTCTACTTTTACAACGTCGCAGTATGTTCCTACTCGAATATTTTAAAAATTCAAACATTGAGGACTGCAATAACTCTAGTGACCTCACGCGACCTCTAAATATAAACTGACCAGGATAAAGTTTTTACGAGTTTGCTTCCTCTAGTGCTGTCCAAACTATTTTTTATCAATATTTTAAATGTTTTCAATATTTTGGGAAAATAAATACTAATATTTACGTAAATATATTGGGGTTTTGGCAAATTGCTGCATGAAATTTCAATTGTTTCGTGTAAAACCTGCAGAAACTCAAATTTAAGCGTAAGATTATTAAAATGTTTAAAATTCAAATTTTTCGAATCAATAAAAAACCTCTAAAAGTATAACCTTGATTGTTCTTAAATGTTTAAGTTCATTAAACAATTTAATTAGTTATAAAATTGCATCAAGTAAGTAGTTATTGTCTAAAAAATGTAACCTTGCTCAAATAATTTCGAAGGTTACCCTAGTTGAAAAATTTTGATTTATTTAAAACATTTCTTTTAATTAGTTCTGTTGCCCGGCCTGTTGATATAGTAATTTTGGACAGCCCTGATTCATATGGAAAAACTTTGAGGGGTAAAACGTTCACTTTTCAAATCATGTGTTTTTGGCATTGTTAATTGCGAAACTATTGTGTACATAAATTTCCGACTACCAAAATGTTTGCGTTGTAATTTGTTTTATGTAATGCTATGCTTCCGGGTGCTCGAGCATGTTGGCTACGCCAAGCGTTCAAATAGATGGAGGCGAAAGTGTGAAGTGTGGATTTTGTTCAGTATGCAAATGGACACACAGTCGTATTTAAGGCGGCAAAATTTGACAGCTGCAATATTAACGCGAAAAAAATGCTTCCGCGTAATTCACCACCCTATAATCTGAGTATGTTACGTGCGAGGTTACGTGTAAAATGGAATAGTTAAGCGACTTCACTCTATGCACTGGATACAGAGCGCTGCTGCGCAGCACTCCTTTGCTAATAAAATTTAGTTTAGTCAATTCCACCTAATTAAACATTTAAGAGAGGGAAATGTGACAGTGAAATTAAAGCGAAAATCTCCCTGTCCTACGACGGGCTTTTTCGCCAAGTTTTAGAATATACGCCATTTTTTATAAGTCATTTGTGGTGTGTTTGGAGTTTTTTGGTATGCAACCACTTTTTTAAACAAATAGATAGCGGGGGTGTCAAATTTTTTTACAAATAGTAGCCGCTAGATGGCAGTTTAGGTCCAATTGCTCAATTGTCTTTAACTGAAAGGGTTAAACGCTTAATTCATCATTGTGTGTAGGATATAACAGGTTCGCAGCACATCAAAATATTGCCTCTTGCTGTCTTGAGTCCCAATCTCCAAGGGATACCTAAATAAGTAGTACTCCCAAGAAATGATACTAAATTTGCTGGGTCATCTTTGAAGCCTTGGCGTTTAGCAATGTATCTATTTCTCGTTTTACTAACAAGGTAACCTTTTGGGCTGATGGTCGAGTTGAGATAAGTGACTTATACAAGGACTTAGGTTAACCCATTCCAACATGTTTACAAAATGATTTCGTCTGATAGTCGTAATTGACCCTTCGGTGACCCTTTGACCGCAAAAGGTCAGAGATGACTACAGAGGAGTGCATGAAGAAACTCCAATCTCAATTTCCTCTCCAACTCAAGCTGCAGCAAAAAGGTGGTTTAGTTGGGCGTTTGAACGAAAGAGAAATGGAGAGAAATTTTTAGCTCCAATTTCTTAATGGTAAAACGCTTACTACGCCACTTCCAGAGGTCATCACAAGGTCAAATATGTGACTAACAGACGAATTCTAGTGGTAACCATGTTAGAAGTAGTTACTCTAAGTCACCATATAGGTCACTTATCTCAACTCGACCATCAGACCAAAAGGTTACCTTGTAAGTATAAGATCGCATAGTTTAAACGCCGCTTGCAATAAGTTTGCATAGTTAAACTTAGCTAACCTTAGGTTAGTAGAGTGAAACATTGTTAACCATAGCTAGCATTAGGTTAGTTACAAGTAGCTATCAGTTAGGTTAGTTAATCAAAGATAACGGTAAGTTTACATAGTTGATCACAGCTAACCTTAGGTTAGCAAATTTTACCAAGTGTAGTAATATGTGAGTATGATCAATTATAGTTAGCCGTAGGTTTGCAATTGTATTTACGGAACATACCCTGACTGTATAGTAGCTGTACATTACGGAATGTACAGTGTAGTTCATCGCAACGTACCAAATGGCAGTGGAGTTGTAGGAGTGGTAGCTCGTCCAAGCAACCAGCAACATGCTTATATGATGGTACCTGGTAGTTTAGAAGAAATTTAGAACTTTTCAAAAAGATGTTTATGTTTAATGTTTAAATTGTTTATACCAGTGTAGGAATATAAGAGGCTTCTTTCGAAGGACAATGAACATTGTGTCGCCGAGCTCAATCGCTTTGCTCAGGAAAAAAAGCAAAGTCCAAAATTTACTGGTAGTAGATCTGTAGTCACTGTAAATCAATTTTTGAAATTTATATGTAGACGCAAAGTTAGACTTTAAAATTATAAAATCAAGAAAATTACAAACAATTTGATTTTGATTCAAACTTTAAACTATATTTCAAATATTGCAAAAAGTTTGTAATTGAAGTATTTTTGTTCCCACTTTGTGCAAATTGAAGCATGAAAAGGATTCTCAAGTTTGAAGTAGCCAAGCAACTCCGGCAGCGTCCCAGCAGAGCCAAGTGTGCTAAAAATCGCTAGCGCTGCATTCCAAGCGATCAGCGGCTTTTGGAGTGAATACGCTTTGCGATTGCGCATTTGACGCTGAATCCAAAAAATTGTTACGATGTAGATGAGGCTCAGCGGAAAGGCAACGCCGTGGTTCGAGCGAAACCAACCTTTCCATTCAGACTCAGAAAAGCAAGACTCTAGATACGTGGAACTCATTTTTGAAGAACTTTTCAAAAGCAGATTAAATTTTCCAAAAACACAAATTTTCAAAAGAAAAAACTGACTGCTATTAACTGTCTACTGGCTAACTACTTTAAAACTAAGTCTTAAACAAAAACTTTTGAACTACCACAGCCATTTTTTATGTAAAAAGAGAGACAATTAAAGTAAATCGTGTAGTGCTACTATCGTGAGAAGCTATCAAAAAATTTTGAGACACATTTCAGAGTCGCTATATCACTAAGGTGGGAATTTAGATGTGAGGCTATTATGGGATATTTTTCCA
>JAQFYP010003421.1:0-10931 GCA_034694865.1 Bilobella braunerae | reverse complement strand
GTAATTGCCTTCGGATTTACTGCTGAAAATCTCACTTCATAATTTACAATTGCAGCATAAATAAAATATACCTCTAAGCAAAAAATTTAATTGCAACATTATTTTTTCCTGATGGAAGTGATTATCTTTGTAGTAATTGTAGCACCTGTTCAGCAAAATGTTTTGTTTGTAGTTTTTTACCCGTTGACATTTTTCAGCGTTGACTAATTTTTCAATTTCCAAATTACACGAATATGTATGCAGTGCTTGCAAATAAACCATGCACAAACAATTCCGTAAACCTAAACCCAAAAACTCAACCCTAAAAACAAACCTAAATACCTAATCCTATAAACGAAACCAAAAAACATAAACGCCTACTTCTGAAATTTACGTTTGACGTAGTAGTTGCTTTGTGATTTACGGAATTATAGTTAGTTTGGTATTATAATAGTTTGAGCTGGACGTAAAGGTTAAATATATAAAATACGTTATATTATTAGTGTTTGCAATGGATCGCAATTATAAATTATTAGCTATAGCTATAGTTATTAAATAGTGTAATGTCACTTTATGACAACGTTTTGTCTATTTGTCTGTCTGTCTGTTTCTCCATCTCCACTCGAAATCTCCAATGAATCGAGTTTTAAATATATATTTGCGGGAGAATGTTCCAGAAGCCACATATGAGGCCAAGTTCGAAGTTGGATCAGAGAATATGACCTCCTTCTAAATGCTCAAAAAAACCAACAATAGGTAAAATTTTACTATTGGGGCAAAGCCCAAATAGTAATATTTGATATTAATTCCTACTAAATTTGGGTCGCTGAAAACAAATCTGCAATTAGATTTAGGCGGACTCGTCAAACAAAAAAGTTATGATTTTTTGAAATCTTTAATTTTACATGCCAAGTCCATAGGAATTTTTTTTATTCTTTCTAACTTCACTTTAAATTGTTTTTAGGTTGATGTTTAGGATTGGTTTCGGATTAGGTTTAGGTTTTCAATTTAGTTTTAGGTTTAGGTTTAAAAAATTTAAAAATCCCCAAAATAAATAAAAATCCTATACATTTGACATACTTATGCATTGAAAATTAAAACTTTCAAAAAATCATAACTTTTTTGTTTGACGAGTCCGCCAGAATCTAATTGTCGATTTGTTTTCAGCGACCCAAAATTAGTCTAAAACGATGTAAAAAATTACTTTGAACAATATTTCTCTTGCTGCATGAATTGCTTCAGGTGACTTTTCCTCCTTATTTTTATGACTCCCAAAACGACCCCTACAATAAAAACAAAAATTCTGAGTTGACTAATTTTGATATCAAGACCAGTTTGTAAATTCTAATTGCTTTTGTAAGAAAGATTGTATTTATTTTCCGTGCGTACAGTTCCCTAAGTTTAAGCTTAAGACATCAATGAAACTGATTGACTGAATAGATTATTGCGGGAATGCATAAATTATTAGCGTTGATTAGCGTATTTCTCCCGCAGTTTTGAAGTAAATTATTTCCAACCACGACTTTATGTGTTGCTTGGTCACTTCTCCCGTAAAATTTAGCACAAACATATATCAGCATATAAATTAAGTCAAAGAGATGTAGACATTCTAATGACGCACTTGTAAATGCTCAAGCTGAAGGAATACCTAAATTTGTTATGTTAAAGAGGATTGCTAAAAAAGTTTGATACTTACTCATAAGTACTCGTAAGTAACAAAGTCACAAAACTGCGCAAGGTTGTTTTTATACAGGGGAAGCGCGCCTTACCACAACATGCTGACGAGGAACTCTTTTTCACTAATCGCCACCCTATACTCAAAGTGTTACGTACGGGGCTCGGCAAAATTACACGATGTTTTCTTTGTTTTTTTCTCATTTTTGCCTCAGTTTACCCGCGACTTGTTTTTGCCGACAATGAGGAAAGGATTTTTACACAAATGATGAGCGAGCACGAGCGCGTTCAAGACACATTTTCTCACTTTGCCCCTCGATGTCCCTTTTTTCGATAGCGTGCATGTAACATGTACACCAATCTTACATTTGCACCAATGTTACATGTAGATGTACACAAATGTTATATGTACACAAGTGCTATATGTGTACATTGTTAAAGGTTAGATGCATATCATGCACAAAAATGTTATGCATACAAAAATATTATTTTTATTATCACCCTCCGTGACCGCCACTTTCCAGGCTTCCGTCCACCACCACCACACCACCACTTTTTTCCCTGTGCTCATGCCGAGATCATTCTCGCTACTGGTCGTGGGCAATGACCCCTTATTTACCAACTACAACCACAATTCCGCTTTCCAATCTAATAATTTAAAAAATTTCTAATGTGTAAAGGACTATGTCTAGTTTTCCTACTTCCGCTACTTCGTTGACCGTTTTACCAACGAGCACGCCAACAGGTCCAAACAAAGAAATCCAAAGCAATGAGGTCCAAAGCAAAGAAGTTAAAAAAAGAGGTCCAAAGCGAAAAGGCGTCCAGTGAAAGAGGTCCAAAACTAACGAGGTCCAAGCAAAAAGACGTCCAAAATCGATTTTTTTTTAACAAAATTAATAATTAATGGTTTGAAATTCATGAGGATAAGTGGAACCGATATTAAGGGATTTGTAAATATTTAGTAACATCTTATGTAAACGTAGACGTAAACGAGCCATACGAGGAGCTTGAAAAGTGTTTGAGGAACTGGAATAATGGGTTAATTAATTTTGTTTCAATTATGGACCGAGATACAGATTTTGCTGCGTATTCTGTAAATGCAAATGTCTTTACTGCAGCCAAGGATGAGTTGTTGAAGGCTCAACAGCTTATAAAAAATACAAGAGGTGCTTACATACTCAAACATATAAGTCGGCTTTGGAAAAGGCGAGAAATTTGAAATATTATAACGCCATGGGGATCCCCAAAGATGAACTAAAAGACGAAATGACAAAAGTTATGGAAGCGGTACTGAAGTCACTTGAAGAGGAGTAAGTAACTTGTTGAAATTTTGAATGTGTTTTTTTAATAATGCATTTCAAATTGTCATTTTCAAAAATAGTGACTACGATTACTGCTTTGAAGGCCACAGTGATCAAACCGTCCTCGCTGCCTTCTGGACAGTCGTTTCTGAACCCATTATGAAGTTTTTTAGTCAAATTAAGAATCGACCCAACTCACAAATACAGTGTTTTCAAGTTGATGGCCGACCATGAGGCGGAATGGGGCATTGCCTCGAAATAACACCTAATGTTATGGACTAAGAGATGAAACGTGTGTGTCCATTATTGGCTAAATAAACTCTAATACAATAAATTAAAAACACAATTAGGTGCTTCTTTGTAGACTTCATTAAGTAGCGGAAGCGGAGCAAAAGCTACTTCATGTCTTCTTTTTGTCTGAGTATAATTTATATCTCAGGAACCACTCAACATATCTCAAAGCGGTTTCTAAATATAAGTTCTCCGATATCAAACCAGTTTTAATTTTTTTCGGTTGGCATACAGTGACCTCTTTGGATGTCAAATGGAGAACAACATTTTTAGAAAACTCTGTAGGATTGCAAAGCAATAGCGTCTTGATTTTGCCTCTCTTGGCATAAGAGGCACATTGGTCTCGTGGTAAAACGAGCAACCTTACCTTATGCTTTGCGCGGATTGCTGCAACCCCGGTCCACCCCTTTTTTCCTTCTTCTTACCCAACAACCATTTTTTCTATGGCCCAAAATGACTTCCAAAATGACAACAAGTTCTCAAAATGACTTTTCAATGTCAAACCCTAGTTTTGCAAGACACACAAATTTATGATGCTCCCGATGACCCCAGGTTACTCCTTCACCAGAAAATGGCCCCTTGACCTAAAAGAAAACCATTCAAGTTCAACCTCTAGTTTTGCAAGAAACAAAAAGTTATGATGATACCAATAACCCCAGCGCCCACCTTCACCCGGAATTGACCACTTGACTTGAAAATAATCTTTGTCAAACTTTACTTTTACATAAAACAAAAAGTTATGATGGTCCCAAGGACCCGGCGCCCTTTACCCCTGAAAATGACCGCTTTACCTCAAAATGACCTTTCAGGGTCAAACCCTAGTTCTGTATGAAACTAAAAGTTATGATGGTCCCAAAAACCTTAAAACCCCCTTTACTCGGAAATGACCTCTTGACTTCAAAATGACCTTTCAAGGTCAAACCTTCCTTTTACATACAACAAAGGTTATGACGAATGTGCTGATGATTCCAGAGGTCCCGTTCTCCTGAAGATAATCCTTTGATTTCCAAAACCTTCTATAGCTAAAATTCCGTTTTCCGATCCAATGATTTTAATATTTTTATAATGTCTGATGCATTCTACTGCTCTTACTAAATTAAACATTAAGAAACTCACAGGTACATTAAGTGCGCCAGAACATTTAAAACCATTTATATTTAATTGTTAATAACAATTAACTAATTAGGAATTCCATTTATACTATTTGGAGTATATTTTTAGGTTCAGCATAACTAAAAGCTTCGTAAAGCATGAAAAACTCTGTTGTCAATAGTTAATTGTTGTTACTGTTAATCACAATTAACTGAATGGGAATTTAACAATAAGAAATGGTGAGTGGGGAAGGTGGTCTCGGCCTGTGAGTTGACTCGGAAGTTGAGAGGAGTGCGGCAAAGAGCTTTCTGCTAGACTGTGGACGTGGGGATGACCACCGAAGAGTCTCAGCAAACTATTGCAGATCAGGATTCATTACCGACAATGGAACAGACCCAGAGTCTTACTAACTGTGTGAAAGACATGACGAGCAACAAGAGTCCCCGAAAAAAGAACTATTTATACTCTACCAAAATAAAGACAAAACAGCCACAACTTTGTCTTGCTGGGATCAAAGTTTTACAGACCGTCTGCTATGCTGCGAAAAATGAAAACTTGGATGTTACACAAAAGTTAATCCTATTTCCTATTAATAACTTTAATGAACTTTAAATTAAATTAAATCTGAATAAAAATTAATCCCAGAAATATCTAAATTCTGACAATTTTTGATTATTCAATGTTCAGTTTGTTAAATTAACCGTAATAGAGAATTTTACAGACCCATAGAGTTTACGTGAGGCTTCAATTCTTGTCTGAAACTAAAAGTTTCAATACAAAACTAAACCGTCTAAGCTCCAAACGAACGTGTTCAAGTCTGCCAGCTAAAACTTAACTGAAACGAAAGCCGTCCAAGAGACTCCTTAATTTGATTTTTCCATAATGTTAACGTGGGACGTTGAATTAGTTTGCATATGCTAATAATAGTTGTGACACTAACAACGCAGTGTTGTTAGTTGCAATTACAAACTAATTTGTTGTAATTGTAAACCAAATTTGTTTAATTAAGCTTCAGTTGTTCGTGTTTCACTCCTATGCTAATTTTATGGGAGCAATGGAATTTTGGACCCAAAAAAATTTTCCAATTCTCAACCTATTTGTCTTGATGAGTAAAAAGCAGCTTAAATTCACTTGGACGCGCTAAGTATAAAAATTGACACAATGAAAATTTGACCAAATAAGTACCCTTCAAGTATGAACTTTCCATAAGGTTCATCTAAAGTTTTCAAACTTAATCAACGCTAAAAAACTGAACTGCTAAAAAACCACAAAAAAAATCTCTGTAAACATGTGATACATTACCATAAAAAATTGAACAAAAAACAATCTACAAACACAACATTTTACTGAACAGGTGAAGAATTGCTACAAAGATAATATAATTGTCATTTCCATCAGGACAAAAATAATGTTGTGAACCAATTTTCCGTGGTGGTATACTTTATTTGCGCTGCTATTGCTGTTGTCCATATTGCACTGGAAATTAGGAAGTGAGATTTTCAGCAACAAATCCTTTAACAATTATTTCTCGCTGAAGAAAGCTACAATGAAGACGTAAATTCCCGACGCATGCTCTCCCTTTGTGGCGTATCCATTCACTAAACGGGCTCTAAATCCAAACGGAGTGATACCCTTTTCTAATTTATGCCTGATCTAGGTTAATACAAAATTGGATTTAGAGTAAGAACTATATTATAAGACAAATTGAAATTTCGCCTTCAAAATTGAAAAAAAGGTTCGAAGAGATGAAGTTTAATCCAAATTCTAAACCTTCCTCGGGAGAATTGTAACCATTGTGTTTTAGTTCGGCTCTGATGTTGTGCGAAATAATCTTTGTGTCCGAGGTATTTTTATATTACCATATCCATTCACTTTATTTTTTCCAGCCACGCTGTAGTATACTATTCCACCGCTATTTCCTTCAACTTTGTTCAGTCTTACCGTAAGGAACACACTAAGACCGTTGGTATCGACAAAAAACGGTGCATCAAATTCGCAGTCAATGAACTCTTCAAAGGCGTCATCAAGCTCAATTATAAGAGATATTATATTCATTTTATTTTTAATATGTAGTGCCGAAGTCAGCAACACAATATGCAAAATAAGTTACTACCGTGTAAACTCAAGTAGCAAAAAATTGAAAAAGTAGACATATTAATGACAATTATTAGAACTATTAGAATTATTATTGTTTCCTGAAAAATAAAAACTTAACCTTGAATGAATTTTGTTTTGAAGTCAAGGGGTCATTCCGGATGAAGGGGTTACTGTATCATCGGAACATTTCGTTTCCAGCCCGAACATTTTTTGACCTTGAAAGATCATTTTTAGGTCAAGGGGTCATTTTGAGGTCAAAGAGCACTTTGGTTCCAAAGGTTTTATGTGGTGTCTATGACTATGAAAAATTACTCTCCCAAAAATGAGTCAGGGGGGAAGGGGGAGTGGGAGGTTACACACAAATTCCCCTATTAAAAAGTTGTGCCCCTTCATCAGAGGAACAACTTTTGCTGAGGTCCTTTTTCTTATTGTCATAGAATAATATCTTTGACCTTGACCTTTGACACCCAAAGGGTTCACTTACTTGGGGTCAAACAAAAACAAACTTGAACTGAGCCAGATATCAAGGAACTAATTTCCAAAAACAGATTTGTGAATACGTTGAGTAGTTCTTGAGACAATTGTGAGACTCTGATGGACGGACGGACAGGCAGAGCGAAAACACAAAGTAGCTTTTGCTTGGCTTCCGCTACTTAATAAACGAGGATACAAAAGACATGACGGAAAATTCTGACAGTTACTATTATAACTAGGGAATGCCTTATACTTGATAAGTAATCTTCAGTTTAGTCTTGATCATGTTATGCTGGTGTATTTAAAAAATTGGTTGCCTTACTTACAAAACTGAATTTGTTATAACAGAAAAAAATACCATTTTCTGCTATAACACTGCCTTGATCGTCGAAAACAAACTTACCAAATGCCGAGTCAATAATTGCAACAAAAGCGAAGAATTTCATATTGGTGAACATAGCAACTAAAACTTTTCTAAAAGTATTTTAAATTTACAACGATGTTTAGCTTTCGCTCAAGTCTTTGTCTTAAATCCTATGTGAGGCAGTGCGTAGCTACTTTTTTTTATTGTCGCTCACAACATCTCTCCAACTGCTACTAAAGCATATATTGCGAGCCTCAACATTACACAATTAAATGCAAAATATGGATAAGTTGTGCTTTCCATTTGTGTGCTTTTTGCTATACCAAATTTGGTCTAATTAAAAAAAAATTGAACTGGATGCGGATATGCACCAATTTTATATTATATTATATATTTTTTCTATAATACAGGTTCAATATGTATTTATGTAATTGAAGAACCAAATTCTGTCCCATATATGCATTACAGTTGTGGCCGTACTGCCACTTAACCCCTTAATTAATCCTTCAATTAACTAATTAACTTCTGTTGTCCCTCCGCGCCGCCCTGTGTTCAACTCATGGACCAGAGGCGGAACGCCTTTTGCCCCGCCCCTTGTCACATATTTCCCTTTTTGGCCATGCGGCCCAACCACCATTTCCTCGTCCCTGGCCACGAGGGAGAAGAAGGACAGAGAAGACGGCAGGCACTCCCTGGACATCCTCCACTCAGCAGCTCCACCGAAGGCTCTCCGTCATCGACATCGTCCAAGTCCACTCTCTCTTTAACTTTAATTAACGTTAACTAATTAACTAAGTAGCCTAAAGGGCCCCCTACTGAAGAGCTCCCCAATTAAGAGGCCACTCCAGCAAAGGGACCCTTCAAACCGTAACCTATTTACATTACAATTATATTATATAAATTTAAATATTGTATTTGTAATTGTTGATTGTTTGTGGCTCTAAATAAAGAGCCCTTAACATTTGTCCTTGTCATCGTGGTCATTCATTGTTTGTTTATTTAATTTGCGTAGCGGCCAAAGAACCGCTACACAGTTATAGTTGACACCTTCTTTAACATGTTTCAGCAGCGAGTACATTTCAAAAGATAAGGGCAATAGAACGTCGTAACAACGTTTAACAACGATTACAACATATTTAATCGTGGGAGTTTATTTCTTACTATTATTGTCATTATTAATTTGGGGTGATGCTATAATTTGATATACTTATCAGTATATAATATAATTAGTGATACATTGGAATACCTAAAACTCCAAATTATTAATAAAAGCAGTTGGTTGGTGGTTGGCGGTGATTCGGCAGGCAAATATTAAACCAACTTTTTTTCTGTTACTTTACAACAAGAATGGTCTATTTCGAACTCTCGCCCCCTCTGTTCCGAGGGCGAACACTGTTTTTTGTTGGCGCTCTGGGTTGGTGAGAACTGAGAAAAAAGTAAGCTCAGATGGAAGTTTTACATCAAATTCTTCGGCCACTACAACACTGCCTTGTTTATCGAAACCAAACCCACCAAGTGCCGAGTGAATAATGGCAAAACACCAGAAGTATTTCATAGTGTCAAACATACTTATAAAAGCGTTTCTAAACGTCTTTTATAAAATTGCAATGATGTTTAGTTTGCAATGATTAGCCTTCGCTCAAGTCTTCGTCTTAAATATTATGTGATGCAGCTACGTTTTTGCTGCCGATCGTAACATCTTCGTAACTGTTGCTAAAGCAACAGTATTGCGAGCCTCGTCATTGACAAAAAAAAATGTAAAATATAGACAAGTAGCGTTTGCCATTTTCGTGTTTTGCTACACCAAATTTGGTCGAATTTAAAAAATCGGAATACAAAATTAATATATATAAATATAATAAATAAATAAATATATAAATCAAATTTCAGCACAATTATACATTAAACTTATAGTTAACACCCCTTGTAACATGTTACAACAGCAATTACAAGTAAACAATGAGCGGAACAAAACCTCGTAACAACGTTTGAGCATTACATGTGTATTTGTGGGAGGGTATTTCTTTTACTAATATTTGTTATTATTTATTAGTTTTTGTGTAATTCTATAATATGTTGTACGTGTCAGTATATACTATAATTATTGATTCAATAGAATACCTAAAACTTCAAAATATTAATATTGGGACGATTCGGCCCTTCAGTCAACCACAGAGGTCACTGAACTTACACGAAACTCTACGTACTATGCTCTCTACTGTTAGGTGTCAATGACCTAACAACGAGGTCTCAAGGCTCTGGGATGACTTGACTTGACCTGCCTAACGAATACACGCTACACCCAAGCCCAACGCACAACGACGATGTCAAAGGTCAAAGGTTTATTTTAAAAAGACAATAAACGATACAACAATTACAATTAAACAATGACACACATAGTTTAGAACAATAACTACTGACTAAACAATTATGGACAAGACAATCGACTGACAACTGACTTCCAGACAACTAATCGACTAACGATTGACTGAACGCCTCGACTACAGGGAGCGGAACACAGGGAACCGTCCCTGTGCTACCAACTGACACAACACTATTTTTAACACAACTACAACTAAGGTTTGACACGTGTACTGAATTGACAGTTTGTATCTCTAAACAAACTATCATAAGTCCCAACAACAGCGTTAACTTATTAGCTAACTAAACGTAACTACATGACTTTGTCTCAATATATATAAAATGCAGTTTGTTGGTAATTGCCGGTGAGTTGTCAGGCAAGTATTGAACCAACTTTTTTTTGTTACTTTACGACAGATTGAATGTACCCTAATGGTGAGAGTGGTTAGTACACATTCGAACGTCGCGGATTCTGTTCACGCCACCCTCACTTTTTAAATTTAAAACAATAACCTTAATGGCTGAACGGCATCGTCCAAATGATTTGTTATTTTAAGTGCCAACTTTTCTGATTCAATTTCGATAATTGAAATGAAAAACTAACATAAATAAGCTTTTTTACTTAAAACATAATACGGGGCTTAGGAGTACGCTTAAGCAAATGTGCAAATATCTCAAAAATTAGTCGGCAATTAGTTAACTAGGATTAATAAATAGTAAGAATTAACTTTTGGAAATGAGTGTGACATGTAAATGATGGTTTTACCTACGCTGAATGACTTTAAAATTGCTCAAAATTGATTCTAGTTAGTTAATTATGATTAAAAATTAACAATTATTAACTTTTGAAAATTGGTATATTGGTTTTCATTTACGCTGAAGCTATCCAAAAATTTTAAATAATTTAAAATTGATTCCCAATAAGTTAATTACCAATTAACTTTTCGAAGTTGTTTTACATATATTGACATTATATATGTAAGTACGCTGAAACTGAATAAAACTTCAAAATAAGTTAAAACCTATTGATAATTAAAAATTGAACAAGTAACAAAAATACCTTTATTAGACTATGCCTTATATGTAACTAGGTGTAAAAAATCATTTTATTTGTTCCTATGTAAAAGCATTAAATTGTGAAACTTAGCATTGTCTTCGCAATCGGAAAAAAATCAACATTTGACCGTTTGTCTTAACACGCGACTTTTTCATTTTGCAATTTAACTATGAGTTATAAGGCTAAAAGACACTTGACACTATAAATTTAGGCCAAGATACTTGGACGGGGACAGCCAAGG
>JAQFYP010003420.1:0-10931 GCA_034694865.1 Bilobella braunerae | reverse complement strand
CCAGAACCAGGAACGCCACCGCCAGTGACAGGGAAAGTTGTAAACTAAAAATAAAGAGAAAGCAAATTTTAGTTTTTGATTTGTTAAACCCTCTCAAATTATTTAAACCTAAGTCTATAAATAAATACAGGTATAACAAATTTTAAAAAATATTAATTGTAATAACCTTGTCATAATTTTATGTTGGACGCAGTATAGAAGCAGAAGAACTTGAGCTTTTTAGTATTCTTAAATAAATCTAGCATTTTAATAAGAACATATTGCAAATCGTCTCACAGAGAGGTTCTATTTTTTTTTAATTTGCTTAAATATTTTATAATAATACATACAACATAATAATATCATGGCCCCCTCATAATATCATAAATATTTATTCTAAAATTTAAATGGTTGTAGAAAGAATTACACTGTAACGTGAAATTTGCCCTGAATAGAACAAGACATTATAAGATATAATGCTTCGAATAGCCATAATTTACTTGTTTCTTTCGTTGTGTTCATCCAGGGAAGTCAAAAGTTAATCCTTGCAAAAAGATTTTTATTGCATAATTTTTTCGCCGAGCCAGGGTTTATTATGTTTTAACCGTTTTCCATATTGTAAACGCTATTCTTTTTATCGAGGGTCGAATTATCAATACTTTTGAATCTTTGTTATTTTTTTTTGTAGAAATTAACACTTTTATGGGGATATTTTCACATTTTTAACATTGGACGCCATTTCAGGGTGTTGTATTTAAGGTTCAGCCAATAAGCTGTTTTTTTCTACTGCTAAACCTTCTAAGTGCTAAACCCAGTGCAATCATGTACGTATGGATTAATGGATTCGAGCGAACCTTCCATTTGAGGTTCGCAGACACGAATCATACCGAATCTTGGGTAAGGTATGATTCGGTTCGCTGCACGAAATTTTTCATAAGGGTACGGTAATATTTGGGACGGGGCCGGGTTTGAAAGATTCAGGGTTCAGGTCTTCCCATAAGATCATGTGTTCAAACCCCAGCAAACCAGGTTCAAGGGTTCGCTTTATTTATGTTTATTTTTTGGGTTAGATTCGGCTCGGCTATCTAAACCTCTAGGTACGGTTCGATTCGCTAATATTGTGGAGGGTTCGAGGTTCGCTATGGAAGGTACGGCGAACCCAAATGTACAAGTGTGGTAAAATGAAGTTTCAAAAACGAGATCATTGACCTTTGAACCCATACCAGAAACTCGGGTGCAAGGCTGACCCTGCAATGTCACTCGCATTGTGGAAACTAATAAATCGTTGTATTTTTTGAAAGCGTGCAGCGTATTTTGTGTGCATCACTTTTTTTCAAAATAATTTAGAAATTTAATTTAATTAAATAGAAATAGAAATAGTAGAATATATTTATATTTATATAGAATATTATTTAGAAATAATTAATTTAGATTTTTATCTAAATAAACAACCCAAACATAATCAACAAATTCTAGAGGCACTTCTTGCACTGGCTCCTTCAATTAATCCAATTATCATCTAATTACTTTTTTCTTTTGCAGTGGCACTACGAATAAAACTTCACATTTTTTATGAATGCATCCTGAAATATTTAGATTTAACTTGAAAATATAACTGTAATTAACTTAACTTCAATTTGAACTATAACTAAATAAATTAAGATAAATTTGGATATACATCGCCTTCTTCAAAGCGTTTACTTATCATAATAAAACCAGTAAAGAGTGTTTTTCTGTTTTTTTTTAAGAAATTAGCCAATTCTTAGGTGTATAAGACATTTATTTAGGGATTGAATAAATTCAACATAGTTTGATCTAAAAAAAAACCTTTTTTTCCCTCGAATTAATTAAGAAATTTTTTTTAGCGTTTCCCCGTCTCCTCCAAAAAGAAAACGGGCGTTTCCAAATTGGAAACGGAAGCGAAACGGAAACGGGCTTTGTTTCGTTTCTGGAAACGAAACCCATCCCTACAAGTAGCCCATGAGGGGCGTATTCTCGTCAAGTTCAAAATCGAGTCAGAGCTCCACCACAAGTCGGAGCTAGTCCTTGAGGAGGGGTCACTCATCGCTGGAAACCTCTTCATAAGTCCCCCCTTCAAACTTGACCTCCCGGTGTCACTGACCCATGCCCATGGGTCAATAATTTAACAAGTCGTAGCCAAAAAAAAAGATTAAAAAACACTTTTTTTCAAAAGCGTTCTTAAACGATTTTCATTTTCTGAAAACGGATTTGCAAGGTTTAAGAAAAGATTCTTGTTTTTAAATTAAAAAACCTGTTTGAGATTGACCTTTGAGGTTGGGACTCAAGAGGAAGGCAGTGTGGAAGAGGTCACCCGTAAAATAGGCATCACACTCTGTAACTTTAGAGGTCAAGGTCAAAGGTCAAGAAATGAAGATCCCAGAGGTCAACCTGGGGGCAATTCGCATCACATCCTTTGTAAACTTGCCATCTTACTCAACTCACCACCTGTAATTACCTACAACTAATTTTAATTAATACAAATTAACTAATTATCATCTAAATACTTTTTCTATTGCAATACCTCCACACTAAGGAGACGTTCAACGGTCATTCTCAATTTGAAAATTCGCCATTCTTTCCTTCGCATTAATCAATTTAACTCAAAATGTCACACTATTTTTTCATCGATGAATCCTTAATTAACTTTAGTTAATTAAGTAATTAAATTAATAGTTAATAATATAATTAATAATATAAATTATATTAGTTAATTAGTTTATTAATTAACTTACTTAAAAATGTAACTGACTTAAATTAAAGTTACACTTAAACTAAAGACCAACGACATCAGCCTACATGAAAATATAAAACTGTCCTTTATAAAAATTACTGCTCATTGTCACTTATTTTGTGTCACTTATTTTGATGTATAGCGTTTCGCAAAATAAATTAACTACAACTTAATTGATAATTGACTTGAACTTAATTGCTAATTAACTTCATCTTAATTGATAATTAACTAAATATTTATAAACTCTCAATTAGGAGAAAGTAAATGGGACCCTTAGGCGACCCTTCTATAGCTCGTACCCCTGATTAGCCACACTTGCATACTTATTCACGGAGGTAAAAAAAATACTGGTTTTATTAAATAAGAAGTGTACACGCAATTTAAATTCGGTGCAAAATCACAAGACACTATAAATTGGTGTAATTATTTGGAAAAATTGGTTTCCGACATGCATACATGCAGCCATACTCCAAGTGACAACATTGACGACATTTCCAATAAGAGACATTGGCGACATTTTCAAAATAGCGGCATTGACGTAGTTCCCACTGGTTTAAGTTGTTGCTGTACAATGCCCACTTTTGTAATGTTGAAATGATAGTAAAAAAAACGCGGAAGGAAGGATATTGCTTCCCTCCTGCTAACGAAGCTATTTTATTGTAAATTTTTTTAACCAAACTTTGATTTCCTGCTTAAAATTAAATTTTAAACAAATGTTCAAATATAGGCAAAAATTGCAATTCCGGCGCAGCATAAAGCCATTGAGGAAGCATTTTCAAAATAACAACATTTGCGACATAGCGTGATTGGCATTGGCGACATTTTCATAGTAGCAAGATCATGGCGACATTGACCTCTTCAATATTTGGCGTGCATCGCTTCAATGACGTTTGCATTTTCTTCATTTCGAAATTAGGGCACGAAAAATTGACTCGGATGATAGTTTCTTCGGACATGTTTTTAGTTTCAAATCTAAACAAATTTTTGTTTAGAAAAACAATTTTTAACATTATTTTGTTTAACTTGTGTTTGATTTTTTTTAATCGATATAATATAATTTTGAAATTCTTTAAAAATTTTGAAATTTTTTTAATGGTGGCATGGCACGGTCCGCAAGGGCAACAAGAGGCCCGCATCACATATTTGTTAACCGCCTACTCAACCCTCAATCTAACGCGTTCCCTCCTAACAGAAACACGTATTTATTCAATAGATTGTCCCCTGTAATTTCCTTTAATTACTTGTAATTAACATCCAATTAACCTAATATTACCTAATATTACCTAATTACTTTTTCTGTTGCAGTGCCTCCGTCCACACTACGATGACATTCAACGGCCTTCTTCATTTTGAAAATTCAAAATTAGTTACAAAAATGCTACTCAAAATGTCACATTTTTTTTGTCTATGAATGGAGCTAACGACACGACACAAGGAGAGAAAAACTGCATTACAAATTCTCTATGTAAAATATTTAAGTATATGGCGTTCCGCATATTAAATCAACTTTAACTCAATTGCTCATTAACTCAATTATTTAACCATTTATTTTTTTATTTGGCATTTGCTTATGCCTAGATCACGTGTCACAAAAAACAGGCCAGTACAGTTAGTACCCCGGACTCCGTAACAAAAAAGCATTGTTTTGATAATTTTGTTTGAATTTTTTGGCCCGGCACTGCGTCAGATTTTCAAAATTGCAAAATTTGCGCTGCCGAATTATGCAAAGTAGCGACATTTGCGTTCGAGACGTTATCAAAACTGCGACATTAGCTTTTGCGATATGGACATAGTCCTCACTTGATTTATATTGTAGCACTTCAACGCCACTTGGTATTCTTTTGAAAAAAGAGTAAAAAAAAATTTCAGTCGAAGGTTATTTGGTCTTTGCAACTGGCATACCTTCCATAGAGGATGTTTCTAACGTAAATTTTTGTTTGTTCATGTTTACCTGTTTAAAGTTTACTGTAGACAAATGTTTAAACAAATGTTGAAAATTAGGGTGAAGTCATGGCTTTGACCTAAACAAAAGTGAGTACAGTGGTATTGCCTATCTCGTAGTGCATGAAGCCATTGAGGAAGAACTTTCAAAATTGCAATATTGTCACTGGCGAAATTTTCAAAATGGCTACGTAGGCACTGGCGACATTTTAGAAATAGTGACATTGAAGACATGTACGTATTCTCCACTTATTTAGATTCTAGCGCTTGAACGCCTTATGCATTTTTGAATTTCTAAATAAGGACGAGCAGTGCTTCTCGCAAGTTTCACACGTCAATTCAATTGCCTTAATTCAATTACAATATTTCTGTTAATAATAGTAATACAACAAATTAAATTTTTAACTTGAGGTAATATTTTAAAATGGCCAAATTTGGCAACATAAATAGTGTCCAAAATGATGACATTAGCATTTACGACATTTCCATATTAGCGACATCAGTATTGGCGACATTCACCTCTACATTATTTAGCGCTTCAATGTCGTTTTTATTTTCTTAATTTCAAAAACAGGACATGAGCCATTACGGCGCCTTTGAAGGTTGAAATTAAATAAAGTTAAAGTATTTTCTGTTAATTTTTTTTTTAAACTTGTTTAAAAAGAGTTAAAAAGTTTACTGTAAACCAATGTTGAAAATCTAGGCTAAAAATCTTTTTTGGAAAGCTTGGAGATAGTGTATCAAACAGAAGTGTTTAGAAAGCATTGTCCAACTTTTGTTTGAAATCTTCTAGACAATGTAATTTTGAAATTTTTGAAATTTTGAAAATGTCGGCACGTTGCGGGAAGGTCAAGGCGACGTGTAGCGTTGTTCGAAATCGAAATCTTGGAGACGAAATTACTGGAAACGTGTTCCTTTACTTTGACTATGTTCTATAGATTTTTCTACTTTTTTTAAATTTAAAAAAGACATTTTACAATTTTAAAACTTGATTAAAAAAGTTTCATTTAAAAAAAATCAAGGAAGCAAAGTGACCCTTGAGGGGCGTGTCCTTGTTCGGTTCAATCTCGGGGTAGACGTCTTTTAGTCTTTGCAAGGCTAAAAACTAAAGCAAGCTAAAGCTAAAACTTTACAAGTTTTCGAAACACCCCTTTTTAAAATTTCTTAAAAAAAACATAGGACTTGCGAAAAAAAATTCATGCTTTAAAAATCTTAAATTGAGTTTGACCTTTGACCTTGAGGTTTCCATTCAAAACAAAGGCAGATGGGAAGAGGTCAAACCCAAAATAAAATCACAATTGTCACCTCTCGCGGTCAAAGTCAATGGTCAACGTATTTTCCAGAGGTCAACTGGAACCGGAGAGTTGGCCTTCTGCTGTTCCCAGAGGACAGACTACCACCCACCCATGCGAACATGTAATTACTCAATTAATTGTCACCTGTAATTAACTATATTTAATTGTAAATAAAACCATTTAACTAATTATCATGTAATTAATTATTTGTTAGCACCTCCACACTATGAACGCATTCAACGCTCACCCTAAACTTGTATCACAAAAGTATGCAATATATTTATAAACAAATTCAATAATTGAGGCAGTCCGACGAATAACAGCATTCTTCAAATTTCAACGCTTGACAACGACATTTAATCGAAAATTAATCAAGTTTTCAGTCTGAGACTTATCTCATATTTTGGGAAGCATTAAAGTAAAATTTCTTTAATAAGGCTTTCATAATTCTTTCAAATGGCAGAGTGTAGTGTATGTTGGGAGATACCAACGCTTCAATTCAACTTTTATTATAAAACGGAGGACTCTTATCGTGAGTGCGAAAGTGGTCAGCGTGGGGGGACTCACAAAATCCCACTTTGCACTTTTGATAAAGTAAAATAGTAAAGGAGGTCTGTTGCGAAGCACTCATAGTTAAGTTAATATAATTAAGACTAGACAAAACAAGCCCGTCTTAGGACACGAGGTAGGAGGAACTAGAAGACACCAGAATAGTTGAAAGTATTTTACAGTCTTTTGCTAAGATTCTATTCTAGAGATTCTCGTTTCAAAAGTAACTTCCCAATACAATTTTTTTTCTTGATCCAGTGTATAAGAATTTGGAAGTTACGGTACAATTTCGTTTTAGGAATAGGGTTGTGGGGGTTGACATTTTGACCCCTCCGCCCCCTTCGGGGGGTTTGTCAGGATAGTTTTAGGTTAGGTTTGGAACCAAATGCTAAACTTATACCTAACCCTACAAGGCATAAAAGCTAAAAAATCCTAAAAAATTGACAAACCCTCCAAATGGGAGCGGGGGTCGGAGGGGGGATAAAATGGTCATGGGGGTCACTTTCCTCCACGACCCCCCTGTCCCGAAAACGAAATCCTACCCGCACATTTCTTACGATAGCTAAATCAATCCGTCTTGATTATGAGAGCACTAGTAAAACTAGCACGCCATAGGACTGAAGGACTTTCTGGGCCTTTTGTGATTGGATGGACTGGTTGTCAATCAGAATTCCTGTCAATATTCTCGTCACTTTAGGCATTATCCAATATAACTGCCTGCGTGTGTCTGTAACGGTTACACTAAAACTCCCTTCCACCTGACCCCCCACTACTCCACTGGCTTTACAGATGGGCAGTTAATATACTGATGGGAAGTGTGTGAGGTCAGGGTTCAAGGGTCACGGTGCCTGGAAAGGGAAGAAAAGGGCCGAGGGACGGGAACCAAATATGCAAAGGCCAAGTGCCTACCTGACTCCGATTCCAAATCCGAATGAAAGGTCAAGAGGTCAACGGTGAAACGACGGGACCCGTAGGCCACTACTTTTATTCGTAGGAATACGCAACACAAAAGAACAAATGATGGAAGTGACGAGGGAGCGGCAGAGGTCCTCCTTCGTTGGCTTCCGTGGAGCGTCTCCCCGAGCCAGAGCGAATGACGGGAAATGTGTAGGGACTGGGGTAGTGTGAAGAGGGGATGCGTGGACACGGTGCGAGGTTCCCTGGCGCGGCGTGAGTTGGCTCCTCCCCTTCTAGTGGTCCACTTGAGCCCGAGAGGGAGTCGGTGGGCCTTTGGAAGGGGAAGGGGACGCTAAGGGAATTAAGGGCCCTTGTAACCCTTCAATACCCAAAAATTCTTCCCTTTGAAAAATTGAATAGGGAACAATCCTTTACTACTACATTATATTATATTACATACTACTTTATGTATATTTGGCGTAGATGACCCTTGACCATTATCCCCCAAAACTGAAAAATCGAGTTTCGGTTTTTGTTTAACAAGAAAGGGCGTTAAATTTTCAATTAGTATGATTTTAGCGACAAAAGTTAAAAAAACGGAGAGAATTGAACTTGAATCATTATTGCAAATCTAATGGATTGTCCATTAAGCCTGTTCCTGACTCAGGACGGGCTGAGATGGCTAGTTTGCGTGCTAATAAATTTTTGTGTAAATAAATATGAGAAAACTCATAAGATGCTAGCTTATGATCTGATTACTCATTTTCATTATGCTTGTCAGTACATTTCTTAAGAATATTTTTTCAAAGTTTAAGTAAACCTTAATTGGTTAGCTTGTTCCTGACTGCTCCAAATTTTGTTGATTTTAACCGTAATTTGGGTTAGCAACAAAAAAATGCTTGTTGATTTTGAAGAATGCTGTCGTTCGTCGGACATACAGAATTCTTGTTTAGAAAAAAAATTGTTTAATGGTGTACTTTAAACAAATATTGAAAATTCAGAAGAGAAATGATTTTTGAAGAAGGCGTATCGATTTTTCTTCGTTTTTTGAGTCTCGAGACGTTCAAATAGGAGTGTTTAGAATAGAAAACATTATGTTGTTCAACTTATGATTAAATTTGTTTTAAATATTAGATTATTAGATATTAGAATTTTGAAATTATGTGAAATTTTGAATTTTTTAAATGACAGCACGGCACGGGAAGGGTAACAAAAGGCTCCCATACGCATCACATTCACAACCTTTGATAACCGCTTAGTTACTCAACTCATAATCTAAAGCGTTCCTTGTCAATGGGAACACGTAATTACTCAATAAATTGACACCAGTAGTAAACTAAAATTAATTGCAATGAAGTCCAATTAACTAATTATCATCTAATTACTTTTTTCCTTTACAGCCTTTACACTACGATGCCATCCAACGACTATCATCATTTCGAAAGTTCAAAACTCCTTTCAAAAATGCTACTCAAACTGTCACATTATTTCCTTTATGAATGTACATCCCTAATTAACTCTAGTTTAACTTCAAAATTTAACTATAACTGACTTAACTTTAATTGGAACTAAGCAAAGCTAACGAAACAAGACCATAAACAATTAAAATTACTTCAAGAGCCACGGCAAAACAGTACCAAAATAAATAACAATTACAAATTGGCTACTCCATGTAAAAGATTTTAGTATATGGCGTTCCTCAAATGAATCAAATTTAACTTAATTGTTCACTAACTCAATTATTTAACTAACTGCAAGTTGCCTACGCTAGATCACGTGATAAAAAAACAATTAGTACGACTAGTATTAAGCAAAAATTGCCATTAAGGCATTGTGGGAGGCCCTTGTAACAGTTTCAAAATGGCGACAATAAGGAATTTTCCAAACGAACAATATTGGCGACATTTTCAAAATAGCGAAATTAGCGACATTGAACTAGTGCAACTATTTAGGTTAGCGCTTCAACGCCACTTATTTTTTTTATTTGAATTGATGGTAAAAACAATTCAGATAAAAGTTTAGAGTCTTCTGTTTTACCCTGCACGCTACTGTCTCTTTCGAAATTTATTTTTGCACCAAATTTTGTTTACTTGTATAAAGCAAAGTTTAAACTAAAAGTTTCATCTGTTTAAAGCTTACTTTAAACTATTGTTTAAACAAATTTTGAAAATCAAAGGCAAGAATTTTTTTTGTAAAATTTAGAGAAGGCATATTGATTTTTCTTTGTTCGTTGAGACGCACGTTCTTTACCTTCAAGCAGATTGAATAGAACAGAAATGACATATTTTCTCCATCATTTTGTTTGAAAATTTGTTGAAAAAAAGTGAAGTTTTAAATATTTTTTTTTAGAAAATGCTTGCATAAAGCTTCTCAAAAATATTTTAAAAAGCGTTCTTAAATGTTTTCAAGTTTCTGAGAACCGCACCAAGATTTAAAACAGAAAACATATTTTTAAATGAAAGCCTGAGTTTTCATATTTATTTGAGTTTGAATGGTGACCCCTACCTTTCCATCAAAGAGAAAGGGGAAACAAAAGAGGTCACCCGTAAAATTTGCATCCCACTCTGTACCTCTCGAGCTCAAGGTCAAAGGTCAAGGTCACTCGGAGGTCAACCCGAACATCAAAGTTTGTTTTCTGTTCCCGGAGGTCAACCAGAGCGACGACATAATCACCATCACCATTGTGAACCGCCATCGGACTCAACCCACAGTCTAACGCGTTCTTTATCTTCTGAAGCACGTAATTACTCATTTTTAATTGTCATTTGTAATTAGCTCTAATTATTTGTAATTGCCATTAATTAACTAATTGTCATCTAATTACTTTTTTTTCAGTGCCTCCACTCTACGATGTCATTGAACAATAGCCCTCATTTTGAAAATACAAAATTTAAAAAATGTCGTATTTTTCTTCCATGGATGCATACGAATTAAGTTTAGTTAACTTTACCCTTCTTCAAAATTTAATTTTAGCCAACTTAACTTAAAGTAAAACAAAACAATTAAACTTTCAAACACAAGGCCGATTACAACTACCTAGAACTTTCTTGAGAGAAAATTGACTGCTCATTGCAACATATTTTAATATATGACGTTTCGCCAAAATCAACTTTAATTTTATTTCTGATAAACTAAATTATTATTTAACTACTATTTGCTTATAAAAAGCAATAAAAATTAAAAAGGCACTCGAAAGGTCTGTACAGGAGTATCATACAAGAATTTGCCTTGGCGTCATTGACATTTACTTCGACGCCACTTTTTTTAAATTTTTAAATGATGACGACAATATGCTATCGTCAGTGCGAGTTGTGTTCTAAAAGAATGTTCGAATAGGGATTGGAAACCTTGTTGTTAGCTTATTGTAATTTTTTGTTTACAGACCACATCTTTGTACTCAACGCCTTGATACAGAAACAAATCAGAAGAGGAAAGAAACTTTTCGCGTGTTTTGTAGATCTTAAACAAGCATTCGACTCTCCTAATCATGATCTGCTATGGAACACTCTCTCTAGTTG
>JAQFYP010003419.1:0-10932 GCA_034694865.1 Bilobella braunerae | reverse complement strand
CGACTTCATGTTAAATTTAGTTACTTCACCCAAAGTCAGTACTTTGAAATTTTTTCGAACAGACATCTGACGATTTTTTTACTCTATTTTTCAACACAGTAACAAACAAATCCAAAAAGACTAGTTGAAGATGTTTGTGAGAAAAATAAGCAAATCCTACGGTTAACATTTGACAAACTTCCTGCCGTACGACTTCATAATAAATTTAGTTACTTCACCCAAAGTCAGTACTTTGAATTTTTTTTGAACAGACAGACATCTGACGATTTTATTACTCTGTTTTTCAACAAAGTAAAAACTTAGTTACTTCACCCAAAGTCTGTACTTTGAAATTTTTTCGAACAGACATCTGACGGTTTTTTTACTAAATTTTTCAACAGAGCAACAAACAAATCCAAAGAGACTAGTTGAAGATGTTTGTGAGAAAAAAAAGCAAATCCTACGCTTAACATTTGCAAAACTTCCTGCCGTACGACTTCATGTTAAATTTAGTTACTTCACCCAAAGTCAGTACTTTGAAATTTTTTTGAATAGACAGATATCTGACGATTTTATTACTCTGTTTTTCAACAGAGTAATAAGCCAAACGAGCCAACGGTGAAAAATAAATGACCGTATTAGCCACTTTATGGAAATGTGTTGTCCGTTCGTCTGTCAGTTAGGTTTATCTATACTATAAAATCGTTCGTCCGTCTGTCTGTCACCGATGCCTGCAAAAACCGCTGGAGCCACAGGTGCCATTATTTAAACAAAATTTGGGTATGCATCTGGGGTGGTTTAGCGCCAATTTCGGTCAGAATTTACTTCTGGTTTTTTCAGGGTTAAAGGTCAAATGTCAAAATGCTCAAGTTTTTTTTAATACTCTACTATCCTGCAAAAGACATTGTAGTTACGTGCGTCATATTTTGCACAACTGTGGTACATGCTAATGGGACGGCTTAGCGCCAAACTCAGGTTAAAATTTACTTCCGGTTTTTTCAAGGTGGATGGTCAAATGTCTAAAGCCCCATTCACATAGGACTACCGACTGCAACTTGAAAATGTAGTTTGCAATTCTGCGCTGCAGTTTTGAAGCCACATAGGAGAATCTTGCAGCTCTGCATTTTGGCGCTACTTTCACCAACTGCAAGTGAAAATTTTGTGCAGTTGCGACTTTGAAGTCACACAGGCGACTGCAACTGCACAAAAACTGCAGCGGCGGCATGAAAGGTGAAGTTGATTCAGCTCAACTACACTTTTTATGCAGAGCTGCAATTCTGAATACCTCATTTGATTTGTTTCGTGATTGTGACAATTACTGATTGTTTTAACAGTTTAGTAGGTTCATTAATTATTATTAATATTTACCTACTGTAACCTTTGACATTTAGTGATTAATTAATTATTTTGTGACGTCACAAACGTAAAAGGTGCATTTTGGGTTAAATGTTTTCAAGATGAGGTTACAGTGCAATTGAAAGGCTTGCGGATAACCTAGTTCAATTATTTAATTGTCTTTGTACCATTCAACCACTAAAGACAATCAAGTTTTTCAATGCTAGCCCTGAGAATACACAAAATGGCGACGCAGACAATTAGGTTTTTTGGTTTAGCGGAACCGGAAAGGACGTGAAGTTCAACTTACTTAAGATAGCACGGATGACGGAAGACGGAACCTAACTAGGTATAAAATCAAAACAACACCTAGCAGAATAGCTTTTAGAAAATGAAAACTAAAATCGAACTTCCGGTTCAAGAGTTTTTAAGATTCTATCAAACTAAAAACTTTAAACTACAAAATCCAAGCCACATATGCAGCGCTGCAGTTTTGATGGTCGTCAATTTTGAAGTTTTGAAATTGACGCTAGGATTTGCAGTCGCCTGTGTGGCTTCAAAATTGCCAACGACGACTATAACTGCAGACTACAACTGCGCTGTTGCAGTCGGAAGTGCTATGTGAATGGGGCTTAAATGTTCAAGATTTTTTCAAAAATGTAATAAATGCTATCCTATCCTGCAAAAATAGTTGCAGGTACATATACGCCATATTTTATATAAAAATGGGGCAAGCATTTAAAGTTTAAGTTTTCGGTCAAACTCGGGTCTAAATTTACTTCTAGGTCTTCCAAGGTCAAAGGTCAAGTGCAATACTGGGCAAAATTCTAGTGTAATATGTCTTATTCTGTGACGACTGCTACAGATCCCTGGTCAATGACTTTGAACGAAAATTTTTATAGCGGTTATTGCCATGATATTTTGGATTGCTCCAAATTCTAGGGTTTATCATTTATAGTTACGGCGGGACTATCGTTACTGAGGAAAGTAGCTAGCAGGCGACCCACGCGAAGAGGGACGGTAAAGCTAGTTACGATATAAACGCAAAACTGTTTGTGAGAGAATATTTAATCCACTTCAACTTCACTTTATTTCAATAACAATACATACTTATGTGTTTCCCAAGTAAAACGATACACCCCAAAAGAGTTGTATTTGTATATTGTATTTACACTTTAAACATTAAAAAAAACGTTTTTTTTATTAAGAAGTATTATTATTGAAGTAACTAGCTACATATAAACTCGAGTTTAGTTTACTAAATCAATAATTTTGGAACAGAAGTTGCACACAATGTTGCACACAATGTTGCTGAAAATGCCTGATTTAAACTATTTAATATGCAGCTTCTTCCTAATTGAATCCTCAATTAATATTCCTATTAGAATCAACTCCCTATTAGAGGTAAAATTAATTTCATTCGTAACACTAACTTTTTTCAACTAATACTTAAAACTATTAACTTAACTAACTTTAATACTAAGAAAATTTAATTTAACTTATTTTTCATACTAACAATACACTAATACGGAAACCATACTCGATTATTTTATTTTGATTAAAGTAATGAGTTATCAAGAATTAAGAAACCTTTTCCGTTGGAATTTTCTCTGATCCACTTCAGCAAAGTAGCAAAGGTACAACGAGATATACGAAAACGGAAAAACCATAAGTTCTTCATGACAAACTTTCCATCGGTAGAACGATATTTTATTCTTTGTAAAATTATTACAAAAATATCTGATCTTAATGTTTTGAAGTCACAAGTTTACTTTGTCAGTTTTAAAAAGCGGCGTTTTCAAAAAAAATTAAATCCTTCACATCTTGTCATGGTGAATAATATAGGTTGCACGAGTTGAAAGTATTGTTAAATCCATAACGACGCATAGGCTTAGGAGAGCAATAGCCTAAAGAAAAACGCTAGCTACTACATAGAATAATTTTTTCGTTATCTAGAATTACTAATTTATCGCTTTAGATGTGAAATTAGTTGGCATAGCTTTAAAACCAAAGTAGTTAAAGCAACTAGTATTTGCAGACGAGGTGGGAAACGAAGTAAACTACTATTTTTCTTGAGAGTAGCCCTTAACACGAGATTTCATAAGTCTTAAATGTTGGGAACAAGTGAACAATGAGTTTGATAAATTAATCCCCTAAATTGGTGACATGTCTGCAATGACCTCTTCTGGTTTTGACAAACCTTCTTCACTAAAACGATGAATTGCAAACTAATGCGAGCTAAAATGAAGCATATCGTACGCACATCATATTGGAACGCATAGTTCTGAAAAACATAGAGGACGAAATGCAGCAAGGAGTAAACAGAAATATATGAAAACTAGAATGGGTCTGAATCGGAAACTTATTATGTCATTGTTCTGTCACCTAAAGGATATTACTCTTGTTCTAGAAACTCCTGTGTGACGTAAACCACAACCACTGCCTAAGCGTCAATGTAAGAATTCTCTAGAAACTCATTAGAATTAGTGTCATAAGGTGAATTTTCTAGATGATGTTTAGCATTAGAGCACAGTACAACATTCTCGATGATTAGTCAGCATCTTTTAGGATCTATGCAAAATAGCAAACTATAACAAACCAAAATAAGGAAACTCAAAAGTCTTTTTAGAAGCAGAGACTAGAGGTCAGTATGGTGTAAAACTAGGGATACTAGGAATAAGAAAGCGAAACCGTGGGTTGTATCGCGGCTAGTAGACTAATCTACCCTTCATACTGTGTACCATGAAGTCTGCATTGACGTATGTGGTCTATTGTTATTGTAGTTTACACCTGTCACTCATGCACAGGTTGCATAGCACGCTGTTATTAGCCAATTGCAAGCGTGGATTACGAGGACAATATGAGTTAGGCGGAAGCTCTGCCAAAACTCTTTTTAAGTTGCAAAAATGGAATTCCACTGTATGAATGGCGGGTGGAAGATCTTGACCACTTAAATATTCTATAGATGTTTAAATCTATTACTCTATTTACATGTTCTAAAACTGGACCCAATGTGTGTCATTTTCACTAGACTAATAAAATTAATGGGAGTCGCTAACATGCGTTTCAAAAATAAGTTCAAGAAATTTTCGTCACAAGTAGAGGACTAAAATTAATTTGTCTAGCTTCTCTCTTTTTTAATCAAATTTATTTGAAGCTATAAATTTGAATTTGACAACTCTTAAATGAGTGGAAAAACGTGACGACAAGAAAGAAGACAGGGATCAAGGAACATGCCACTTGAGTAAAATTTAGTCACTAATCCCATGAGTATTGTCACGACCACGAGGCCAACGACCTCGTCGACACCGCGGTTGCGACATTAGGTTATGTAGTAGTTAGTTACATTATTTGCAGACGTGTGTTTGCCGTAGTTTTTGTCGCTTATCTTATTTCTTATCTTGTTTGTCATTTGTCAGTTAGTCAGTTCATTTGTCTCTTCGATCTTGTCCTTCCTTGTGACCACTGCTATAAATAGCAGTGGCAGTCAGTTTTTCTGGGTTCATTCGGTCCTGGGTCATTCGTCGTTTGTCTTGTCTACTGTTCAGGCCCATGGCCCCGCAGACTAGACCCCGCCACTGACCTTGGCTGACCCCACCCAGATTGTTACCCTAGTTTTAGCTATGTGCAAATATAGCGAACATGGAGTTATTTGCACTTTTCTTCTAGTCATGACTTGTCCAGAGTTCATTGCCTAGCAAGTAGCCGAGTCGACTCTACCGATTGAGCGCATCACCTACGGTTCATTCGACGTTACAGTTCACGGCGGCGTCAGATACGCGCCGTGACAATATGTTACAGGTAGCAATAGTTATTCATATTCAGAACTATATTATTTCAAATTTGTTTAGGCCTTGGTTGACACTAAACCATCAAAAATTCTAAGTGAGTTTTGAACCTAGCAAGAGGTGGTATATAGGTTTAAAATACCACTGATCAATTTAAGATCAGGTACAAACTAACTTACATCTGCCAAAGTATGAAACGTAGTTTGAACAAGGTTAATCAGTCTACATTTTTTTTCCTAATTGAAGTTGATGCTGACCTTGTTCTAGGTTGCTAGTAAAAGATGAACTTTGAAAATAACGCTATAAGAAAACACTCCGAGGCTAAACTGAATAAAGCAAGTGAGCTGATATATACAGGCCAGGTGCCCGTCGTTTGTAGGTAATTTTTGCCCTTAAATTAAACTTGGTAGTATCGAGCAGAACTTGTGGCAGGGTACAATGTGCCTGGTGGGCACGTCTGATTCCTAAGCGCCGGTGTTCGCCATGAGGATGTAGTAATGGGAATGCTAGTAGTAGGTATGCTTGGCCGCTACGCTACGCTTTAGGGATTCCGTATGTATTACGACAGGAGGGGTTAAAGGTTAACGAATGACATGATTCCTAGTGGGCGTGTAGGTCCCGCCGGAGACTCATTAGGGTCATAAGACGATTTTTTTTGGGGATAAATTTTTGGGGTAAAACGACATTGACTACCGACAATGCAGCAAAAACTACTAAATACGAACCTACAATCATTGGATTTCAGCGAAAACAACGGCGATAATAATATAATTTAATCATTCTGCCAAAGTTCACTTGCAAACGTCTTAACTGACCGGACTGATCATTATCTGCGAAGGACCATCCTCACCCAAGATAACGTAGTAGCCAGGAGACAGCGATGGGAAAGGTCATTAAAGCACTTGGTAGACAGGTGATCTTTACAAACATATTTTCGACTGTAGGGCGCACGTACTAATAGGTTGACTACAATACGTTGAGAGCATGCGGACTAATAGATAGGGTTTATCTTCGTCTACGGTTGAGTCTTCGTTTTCTTTGGGGACTACGCACTAATAGGCAGACCTGCCAATTTTCGTTTTCCGGGGACTGCGTACTAGTAGGTAGATCACCCACTTATTTGTTAAGTATAACGGTATTAGACGGAAAAAGTCATTCGTTGTTCAAAATATTTGTCCAAAATTTCATAGAATTGGGGGGGGGGTATCTAAAAAGCACTGGGCTTTGTGAAACTTCTAAGAAACACATCGTTTCTTATGTAACTACGCATTGGAAATGGTTATGCAAATTGGTATGGAAATAAGTTATCACAATTAAAGGCATTGTGTTTCATGAAACTTAAACAAACACATCGTTTCGTTTCCAATAAAAGGTTAATCACTACGAACCAAATTAACGAATGTCGTAATGCATACCATTTAAAGTATTTAAACGAAAATGGGTAATCACAACTACAAGGTTACATTACCTCGTGAACTCATAAGAAACATCGTTTCTCATATAACGGCATAACGGCAAAATCATGCATCTCCACCGAAGGAAATATAGTTATCGCAAATCAAAAGGTGAATCGACCTCGGGAAACTTAATACCAAACCCACCGTTTTATTTCCGAAAAGTTATTCAATTACGACCTAAGATAACGAGTAACGTAACGCATGTCATCTAAATGAACCAAACGCAATGGGGGGTCATCACATTTAAAAAGGTAACTTAACCTTGTGGGCTCATTAAGAACATAATGTTCCAATTTTGTCTAAACTAAAAACAACATAAGGTAAAAGATTCATTTACAAATAAAGAAATCTATCCCCGCAAACTCTTACGAAATCACAACATTTTCCAGTTTCCTTTCTGTCCTGATTTGGGAAACATTGCAAAAAAAAAATCTTCAACAAAAATGCAAGAGTGTTTATGGACAAAAATAAAGTCAAGCTTGGGACTATTTCATGGGTGAATGAACTTCGTGGCAAGATTGATTATGAAAATTTAGAAATTTGTGGGTAAGGAAGTTTGAGTTGATTACGTTTAATTTTGGAGGACGTAGACCAAAAATTAAGCATTTTATTTCTCATAGGGACACCAGTGAAGAAAGTGACTAATCCGGAAACCGGACCGGAGAAGGAGAGGATAAGTTTGGCGAGGACAACTAAGATCTAAATTAAATTACTAAATATTTTAGACAAGCTTTTTTTTTTAAAATTAGAAATTTTTGAAAAATTTAATTCGAGTCGCCGAACTGAGCAAGTCATCAATGAGCTCGTGTCCAAAAAATCATGTGTCCCCTTATCCCCAAATCGAGAAATTTGTACTTAGAAATATTTTGAAATTTGTAGGTTTTATGATAAAGTGATAAAAGATCCTTACAAAAGTTGTTCGAAACATTGATTCGAACATTTTATTTGTTTACTACTTTTCTTTACAGTGAACGGTTGATTTATGGTGATTTTTAGAAAAAATTTTTTTGGAAAATTTCATAACTCATAACTCGAGAAGCGAGTGAGCCACCGAACTGAGCAAGCCATCAATGAGCTCGTGTTGACGTAGGGAGCATTTGCAGTCAATCAGAGTCCAAAAAATTCATGTGTCCCCCTCCACTGCACCCCTTTGGTCTTTTAAAAAATTTTAATTTGAGGCTTAATTACGGAGGTACAATTAATCGAATTCGAGGCATCAGCATTTTCCACTCCCCACTCTCAACCCCTCCTTTCCCATCCCACGTGCAAGGTGGGGGCGGGGTTGCCTCTCCACCAAAGTACGTTTTATAGAACAACTTCCACTTCTGGTGCCACAGGAATCATCTTATGCATCAGTTGGAGGATAATTATGGTAAATTTGATATTTTTCTCTTAATAGGAACAGAAAATCTACCATTAGCTAACTAAAGCAATATGTACATTTATGCAATCACCATTTATGAAACAAAAATCTAACATACTCATAAATAATACTGTTTCAATAATTTGTTTAGCGCAAATTTTACTAATTATTGTAACGAACATAATTAATAATTCACAAAGGTATCTTACGACATTGCAAAAACCGAAAGCAAAAACCTGCTGCCCAACTCGGTTGTCGGAGAAAAAAAGTGAAATCGAAAACCGGTTGTAACCTTTCAGACGTTAGGAGTCATATAGGGCCTAAGCAAAGGGAAAGGAAGAACAGAGCATTAAAAAGAATCTACTTTAATCCGGTTATAGATTGAAACACATTTTTTCTAAGCACGTAATATTTACCAGCGAAATATTAACACGCTCTGAATTTTGATGTTCTTCTTCATACTATAAGAGTATCCAAGAAGCTAATTCGGGGAGGACAAACCACAAAAACTATGATCTCGCATTTAAAAAAAAACTCTCAACGATCCCTTACGGTTCACCATCAATGGTTCCAGCGTTACAGATTCGAATGCGGTGTATTCTGCCACGACGTGGAAAGTTATGCTAACCGTGCTGATGTGGTGAAAAATAGAACGTCCCCTAAACCCACAGGTTTACCCATGAGTGACGCAAAGTAATACACGTTAGAAGGTAGGCAGGAAATTGATTCTGCAAATATGCAAGTCGAGGAAAATAAATTTATGAGACATAATTGAAGCGAGTATATGACGAACAAGGCCCAGATCATGATAGCCTAAAAGATTAGTCTCATACTTCTGAATGATTTTTTGTAAACTACAGTATTTCAATTCCTTTATTTTCCGATCCCGATTGGATTGCCGTTTTAAAGTGACACAATTAATAAATGCTGAAATTATTAACATGGGGACGCATGGGAGCACATGTTTGTCTCAGCAAGGACCTTTGTGGCCATCGCGGACACAAACATGGTTTTAGATAATTTTAGGAGTTTTTATGGAAAGATTTATGGTTTAGTTTCACATAGCTTTAGATTACAAAGAGGTTATAAATATTCGAAAGACGCCGTCCTCGGTGAGCCTTTTCTTTAGTTCAAATTCTGCTGCCTTACAGTATACAGTAAAGTTCTAAAGAAAATTCTAATAAATTTTAAAGTAAAATTAAAGTCGAGTTAATTTGGATTAAAAAAAAATCCTAAATAAAACACTAGAAGACCAACGAGAGCGAAAGACTCATGGAATTCTCAACTTCTTCGAGGTGCCTTAACGTCCTTCGACGCTTTCGGGAAACGGACGCCTTCACTCTCTCACGGGACCAATTACAGGTTTAAATCAATAACACTTTTTAAAAACATTCATTTTTGGTTCATTGTTGGGTTGGGGGAGGGAACAGCAACAATCCGGCCTAGCCGCAGGGACTGGACTTGATCCGTCCGATAGTAGGGAATTCAAAGGGCTCCCTTGGGGTTAAGGGACACCGTACGGCTGGCTTGACGGCCGCGGTGTTGGACGGTTGGACGGTTTTGAAGAGAGATTTGAATGGAGAAGTAAGTTTTAAATTACAGCTTAAATTCTATCAATCATAGATTTTGACAAGAATACAGTGAAAGTAGTAAAGGTAGTGAAAGTACTCAAATTACTCGAGCTTATGGTAAGTACGCAATAATATTCTCATAATCTAGTAATATCTAATTATATTAAACTAGTTTTCTTGGATTATACTATAATTATTAGTTAAACTAATTACTATTAACTTTTTACTAATTAATTAATTATTAATGAATCATTAGATAAAACATTTTCGTTTCCAGTACTCTAGTTAAAGTTAATATTACATAACAACTTGAATTTCATTTCTAGAGTATGGTGGCTCTGTTGGTGACCTGCTGGTGGGGCTGTCGGTGGTCTTCTGGTTGGTCACTGGTGGAACCACCGGAAATTCATCACGTTTTCATACATCACGCGTGAAAAGGTGACGTGAAAGTAGTTAAAGTACTAATACATTGGTATTTAACTATATATCTAATATTTTTCCTTAAATGTTGACTATTTCATTTATGTATGTATTAATTAATGAATTATTATTGATAAACACTATTTTCTATTTCTAGCGGGAAACATCCTAAATATTGGAAAATTTTAAACGTAATTCTGGAAAGTGAAACTGGATAAAGTCCTATTGACTGTACTAATGGCTCATACGTAAGTGAGATGAAAGTTACATTATAAGAATGAAAGCTTGCTTGAAAGTTGATAAAGATAATAATAGATCAAATGTTCTTTTTCCAAATATTAATTAATTAGGTTAAATTACTTACATTCCAGCCGTAAAAGTGGCGAAAGTCGTACGTAAGTCAATTGAAAGTTACATTTTGGAAGTGAAAGTTGCCTTGAAAGTTTGAAAAATTATTCAAATGATTCTCTTGTTCTAAAACTTCTAAATAAATTAAATGCTTAAAATATTCAGACCTTTTCCAAGATTTCAAATTCAAATACAACAATTCAAAATTTTCACTGTTATATTAAACTGCTTATCTTATGTAATTAAACTAACCATTTACTCAAAGTTCAAAGGTTATCGTTCCAGTTCCAGTTCCTATTCCGGTCCGTTTCATTTTTGTAGATCTCAGTTGAGAGCTGTGCGGCGGACCGATTTTCAAGGCGGGTCACTTCTGGTAGGTCATCTCTTGGTGAGTAGAGGTAATAGTTTTTTGGAACTGTAGAGTTTTGTCCTTTCTCTTGCTTTTTCTCTTGAGTTGGGAATAAGTATAAGGATGAGTACAAGTTGAGTGAATGTTGAGTGATTGAAATTGACCAATTGATGGTGATTCTCCATTGGCGCAAGGTGGGCGGTTTTTGAATTATTCAGGAATATGTTGGTCTCCAATTTGTGGCCACTGTACGTCGCGGTGGATAAAGTTACTTTCTAACCAGTTACAGGGTTACCGTCCACTTGATAGGAGACCGACTCTT
>JAQFYP010003418.1:0-10934 GCA_034694865.1 Bilobella braunerae | reverse complement strand
AATTGAGGGGGAAGATGCTTCGTTATTCCTGAAATTTTGTTAAACATTCAAAATTATGAGCTTCATATTCGGCGTAAATACGTAAACAAACTAAAATGTCAATTTATCCTTCAAATAATTGTGGGAACAGCCTCTTGTTAAATTTAGTGTTAAGAGTTGACACGACTCCTTAACTTTGTAGCTTCAGTTCTAACTTATATTAATACTTATATTAATTTAACTGCCACCACGAATTGCACGCCCGCAATTAATTTTTCTCATATTCAGTTTCACTCACTTACCTCAAAAACTTCAACGCCTTAATGGTTGGTGGTATGTACAATAAACTGAATATTACTAGGAATGTACCAAAGCTGATGAAGAAAAATAAATTGAATGCGTCAAAAATAGCCATCAATAGAATCAAAACAAAATTGTCGAACTCATCCGGAATGAAATGGTAAGAATTAAATACATTGTGTGGAAATGCTAAAGCAAACAGAAATATAAGAACTGCATCCATTGAGCAAGTAATGCTCATAAATTTTATTAGAAGCTCAATTCTAATCCACATGGTCTTGAGCTTAGAATCATATAAGCCTAGAAGCAATTCGAAGTCATTTAAAACATCAATTATTCCATCAATAAACAATTTTAATTTCTTACCGTCCATTCTGCTCTGCTGAACAACAATTTGATTTAGAGTGAACACAACTTCTTCTCGCTGGAAAGTTATGCCACTGTGAATTGTAGCAGACATTAGTATTGCTAAGCCGTAAAACAGTACCATGAGATAGTCCTCGTACTTTAGAAATATAACAGATACGTGGTTCTGAATTAAAACTAGCAACAACGACGCAAGCCTTGCGTATGTTGCTCCTAGCTCAAGCAGCCAAATTACTTGCCGGAATTTCGAAGTAAGCTGAAACTTACTATTTACCATATCAAACGATAGTGGGAGTACGCAAATTTTAGACAAAAATCTAATGTACGCAGTGATGTACTCAATTGGAAGTAATTTCTTAGTTTTTGTACGTTTACTATTACACAATTTGGTATTTTTTTTATGCCTGTAATTTTTGCATTTCTGTACCCTAGTTCTAGCAAAGGCTTTGATTGCTGATGTATAAATGGAATTGACATTCTTCTTTTGCCAATTATAATCATTTAATCAAAGAAGCTGTTAAATTTGTACAAAGTAATTAAGCTTTACCCGTTTTTAATTAGGTTTCAATGGGTTTTGATAAAAATTGCATTCAGTTAAGACTTACGGTGTTGCCCTACAATTTAGACCAGTTGGAGGGTACCTCATTAAAAACCAACAACATGTTGTGTTATTTATTTCACTTAGGCGATACAACGTCAAATGCCAATGACGATTTGCCACGTTCATGTATTAAAAATTTCAAAGTTGAAATTAAAGATTTGCAACGTCAAAACAATTCCCTTTATTTTTACATCTTAAACAACTTTATCCACTTTACGTTAATCCACGTTAAAACAGTCATTACACGCTCCAAAACCGTACTAAGTTTTATATCACAAATTATTTATGTCTTTGAAAGTTCAGCCCACCGATTCCAAATTGAAAGTGTGAAGTCATAAAATTAAGCCAAATGATTTGGTTTAATTAAAATAAATTAGATTAAATAATGATTGTCTTGTTGCAAAATGTAGAAAGTTGTTGGTATGTTCCATGGTTTAATAACAAAGCAAGCCCTCTTCCTAGAACTGGAGGGTTTTCAAAATTTAATGTAAACAACTTCATCATGTCTTCTATAGTATACTAAGTACACATTTTCAATCACAAACACCATTGTTGAAACGGTAACGCAAATGCATAAATTGATGAAAATCGTGTTTATGTGTGTTTGCATGGTCAACGTTTTCGGTTTCCGCTTAAATGTGTGTATTGCTTCTTTAAATTTAGGGAGTTCAGTCCGGTTTCCTATTAACAAATCTTTCCAATCGGACCAGAGGTGGTACATCCCTGATTCCAACAGTGACTGCATACGGTTGTACATCTTTAATCGAGGTTCCAAAGGTGACAAAATTTTATTGTTCTCATCGATTCTAAATGCAAATCCGGAACTCTTTCCCCAAAAACGCTCATTTCCGGTGCTAAACGCAACAAACTTTTGGGATTCACTTTTGTTATGCACTTTTGAATACGTCTTCAACAAACCCCTCCTCTTCAACTAAAACAACTCTGCTACATTTCTTAAAACTATCAAGATAATTTTTCATAATTACTACTTGACCGTCGTAAAAGTTTTCACGCCCTGATTTTGTTTTTAAGGGTCTGATTTCAAACTGGCTAGTCATCGGTACCGAAATATTGGTTTTGATTTCAGCATCTCTTTGCAATATGTTAATGTTAATTTTTTCTTCCTGTGAGAATTTTTTTCTCAGCTGAAGCCATTGGGCGGAATATGCATGCGAGAGTTGTCAACGGGGATAGGGGAAGTGCATGGTCACACAAAAAGTCTCCACTTCATACCCATTTCCTCCCAAATACACCAGATATGGGCATCTCACTATAAAAAAAAATCCAGAGTGGTAAATAGGGGAGCATAGGGTCACTTCACCCTGTCCTAGGACGGGTTTTTCGCAAGCTGTTACCTTCAGTGACAAAAGGCACATATGTTTGTTCATTATTTAAAATGTTAAATTTTAATGCTGATGCCTTTGTTGTCAAATCTTTGCTGCATTAATAAACAACGCATCTCGCAGAACTGATCTATATTTTCATCAAGCCCACTGGTACTATTTCAAATATTGCACAGTAATCATTAGTTAAATTTTTAAGTCGGAATGTTTAAATTTAAAATACGCTATTTTTTAGGGTGTATACATTAAAATAAGTCTATTTTTCTCCTCTTAAGATCTAGGGTTGGCTTTTTAAACTTTAAAAACTTGGGTTTAAAATGTGTGTATTTTTTATTGTATAATGGATTAGCTTTACCCTGTTAGATTGTGCTATAATTCTATATTTTTCTGCTGGTTTTAGTTAATTGGTTAAGAAAACAAAAAATTTAAACAAATGTTGCTAGGTTTGAAATTTGAATGCATTTTTAATGTATACATATTTAATGTGTCGATATTGTTATTTTTCATGTTGAAATTAATATTTTGTTAACATACTGCTGCGGGCAGTATTCATGTTTAAATTTTTTGTTGGATTTATTACTCATTCCCACTAAAACATCCTTTTACCAAATTTAGTTATTACATAATTGAATACATTTCTGTAAAACAAAATATGCAATAAAAATGATATATAGGAAGTAATTTATTAACCCAAAATTTCCCTACTAGTTTGACCATATTATTTTACTTTCATTATTTCATTCATATTTTTGTTAACAGTATTTGCATGGGAGAAAGAGAGTGTCGTAATGCTTTGATATAAAAATGGAAACACTTATAGTTGTTTAAACAAGTAATTCAACATGTAAGTTTGATAGTGCGGGAACATTAGCTGAACGCCTGTGCCAATATAGTCCATTTGCTTCTTCAATTCTGGAAGGGAGCGCCCACCAGTTCTTGAAACGTTAGTGAATATAATTGAAAGCCTTGGTCCGACGTTCTTCAACATTTTCAAAGTTACGAGGCACTTAAATGAAAATTTTGTCTTCATCTTTGAAAAGTTAGGAGAAGCTTGTGCAGTTCTGGCAGTATTTCGTTCCCAATCGAGTGGACACCCGTCTACTGCAGATGCAGATCGCAATTTCAAGTATTTGTCTGCCTCAAAATTTACGCCTTCCAACGACAAAAGTAAACAGTACACTGGCTCTTGAATCGAGCTTAACTCTTCCTCATTTATGAATTCGTCGTATTCCCCAAGTACATCCGTAATTAAGAAGTAGCTGTAGTGCCACACTTGCTTGACAAATGCTTTGGCAATTACACACCAATTAAACAACATTTCAATCCAACCTTTATGTACAAAAACTGCTCCCCATTTTTTGTATTGCTTCAGTAATAGTGCAACATAATCTTCACTTATATGAAATTCGAAAGCATCACTTTCCTTCAGTATGTTCTCTTTGGCCTTTATAAATTTCTTGTACTGGAAATACGAGTTCGAGCATAGCTTAATTTTCTCATCAATTTCCATAAGAATTTCGCTGGTAGTAATTGTTTGAATCCAGTAATCAAGCTTACTTTTTACGGCTTGAACAATAATTTTATGAGGAATTGGCTCTCCGCTTGGGAATAGCAGAGGAATGCTGAGCTTTGTTTGAGCAGAACATGTAAATAGGTCCGAATAATATTCAGCGGTCTGGCGGAAAATTGCTATGATTAAATTGCAGAATTCTTGTTTAATTCCTTTTCCGGTGTTTGAAGTTAGCTCAAAAGGGTCTTGTATGCTAAATGGTGTTGTGATAAATAGGTTAACTCCATTTGGTGCATTCTTATTAATTAACCTTTCATAAGGTTTAGATAGTGTCCAAATTTTTTTGGCAGAGGTAAATTTGACTTTTTGAATTGATTCGGCTGTAAGGGAGCAAACAGCAAAATTATCAAAATCCTCGTTTGCCACCATTTGGAAAAAATCGCGTGCCAATTCAAGTGGAGTTGCGTTATTGTAGTAGTGAGTATCTACAATTGTTCTTGAGGAAGTGATCAAATTTTCAACAACTTCGGTGTCTTCACAAAATCCTGCATTCCAAACTCCAATTTCTTGAACAGGTGCAATTGCCTGCAGTTGGCAAATAGTTGGCACCACTTTTTTTCGAGCCAAAAATACAAGCACCAGAAGAGAAAGTGCATAATTTGAAAGCCCATTTGGACCAGAAATATTATAAAGTTTTGCCCACTGACGTACGTATGACATAAGATGATTTGCGCGAGAGTCCAAGTTGATAAAGAAGGTAATTAATTGTGAAGCTCTAACGATCATTGGTTTGTTGAAGGTGAGGTTGCAAATGATTCCGACTTGTTTGTCAATTAAGCGTATAAATGTAAAGTCCTTGCGCTTTACTAGCTCAATAGAGCCTTCATTTTTGGAAGGTTTGCGTGTTTTTTGAAGAGTTTTGTAAATGAGGTTTTCAGGATCAACTTTTTCAACGCCTTGGTTGGTGAGATTTGCTTGGAATTGTATAGCTGTAAAAGAAAATATGAGAAGATAAGTTTTTAACATCAAATTTTTAGAAATTGACTTACATTTGTATCTTTGCCATACATTCATTTTTATATGAACATTTTTAAAGCTTTGGACATATTTTGGTTCATATGCACCACCACTTTAATGTTACAAAATACTCAACGACGTGCTATTTTATTATGTTTATGTATTCATATTATATTGCTTTACTAAAAGTTTATTTTGTAACAGTTGTACTGTTTGTGTCTCATTGTATACCGTTTCTATGTTCAGGTTTATTTGGATTAAAGATAACTCAACAGAGCAAAGTTCACATCAAAATGATAATTTCATTGTGTTCAATTGATAGATTAATCAGTCCAAATCAAAAATAGAGCAACAATCTATTTTTGGTAGTCTGGACGGCTAAAAAAGTCTTTTAAATATACAAACTGTTAAAAGGATCAGTAAAATTATAAAATAATTTCATGCTATCTATTTTAGTATTTTTCTTTTTGCTTTTACTTGAAAAAAAACTTAAATCCTTTAACAATAGTAAGAATTCAAATCGAGGATAAGTATATTGGGCAAAAGTTAACGTAAATTGCTTGAAGTCAAAATTTTAATACTTCGTTTAGTTGTACAATTAAATGACTGGTGTAGCACCCAATAGTGTGCTTATATATAGCCTTTTTGTTGTCTATTTTGTTTACATATTCCTTTTTCTTTCCTATCCTGTTTGTTTGTTGTCTTTGAATTAAGTACAAGTTACATTTGAATATAAATATTTGTAAACGCCTACCATTTGGTTGAATGATAGTGAGATCCATATCCGAGTCTCTGTCTGCCAGTCCTGTCATGCATGAACCAGTGAGAAAAAGCTCAAAGTTTGGCCATTCTTGTAGTAGATCCATGGACAGCTTTTGCGTAAACATTCTGCGCTGCTCCAGATCCAATTCGGTTATTTTTGCGTCTTCCAAGAATATTTCTAACTGCTCATGGAAATTTTCTGCTTCTTCTAAAATACTCTCTAAGGACTGAGAGATCAAACTTTTCTGAAACAAAAGGGTCTGGGAGGCCTTATACTCTAAACATTGCTTTGAGGGCTTCCTTCTCAGTTTGCCAATTCTTTTGCGCCGAGCGCTTACTAAAAACAATTCGTAACTTTTGCAACAAACCTAAAAGTTTTACCATTTGAAAAATTAATTATAGTTCTATTTCATACGTTCAATGTTAGCCGGGCATGTGGAGCTTCCAATTTTGCTACTATCAACAATTGCTTCCTCCGAAGATTCCTGCAAGGTGCTTTCAATTTTTATAGGCATGGGGCAGTGTGTCACATCTATTTTTTTCAAGGTTAATCATATAAATCAATTTTATTAAAACATTATAATGGAATTATAATATCAATCGAATTTGTTTCATAAGAATTAATCTTAATTGTAATTAAATAAAAATTTGCTACAACGTGGTTTCCTCTGACAAGACCAATTATTATTAATTTTCAATGGAAAAGGGTAACTTACTTACCTTTGTTTGTCAAGTCGGCCTGAGGTTCAACCAGCGTAACATCATTTATCGCGTCGAAATTATCAGCTAGAGGTCAATTACATTTATAGCAAAAATACTTTAAACTTTAAAAATGGTTAGGAAAAAGCATAAGTTACCCAGTTCTACGGCTAGAGATTTTTTATCAATTCGCTTTACGTAAAATTCACAGAGATTCCAGTCTTCGATCATATAGTTTTCAGTCATACCATAACTGCAGAGGATCCATAAATGCGCATTTTAATCAACGACATTAATGCTACATGCAATATGTACATACATTTGTATACCTATGTTCTAATTCTACAACAGCACTCCGGTAGGTCGAACTAATGTAGAAGTTATGGACGAAGCCGTATCTGCCGAATCTGGATACTGTATCCAGAGGTTTCAAAGTCGTACCGTCATTTGTGAGTGCACGTAACAAATAGAACTCAGTTTTCACAGCTGTTTCCGTTGATTCTGGGTCATGAGATATGTGCCACATAGAAATTTCATTGTTTGCTGTTAATTGATGTCTTCTGCTTGAAAGGTGTAAGTTCCATTGGAATATGTTTGTACAATTTGAATTACAAACTCCGCAAACAACCAACATATTTACCAAATATAAATAATAACCACAACAATACACAATTAATTGGTTTCAAATTTAACGGTTAGTTTTTTAATTTCTTTTCAATTTGAGTTTAGTTTGACAAGTGAGTTCACTTTTTCTCTGTTTCCTCGACATACATGGACAAAACATCATTCGAGGTGGACACCTAATTGTGCTTTATTGCGTGGTAGTTTTGTATGTATTGAATTTTTTTTCATTAAAAAGTTCATGAAACTAATCATGCCATACATGACATGAAGGGGTGTGACAATAGAAGCTTTTCAGAAGGAAACCATGGAGAGTATCCGTTTGCACCTTCAACTGCGTTCGAACAATTAGTTGACTCTTTCTCTACCACCTGCTCTCCACCTTGATCACGGCACGTACAAGAAATACCATTTTTTATATCTACTGTTGTGAACTGATACACCCATCTATGATTATGAACAATTTAATGATTAATTGATAATTCAAACTTAATATCTTACGATACTTTTATTTTGTGAATTCACCATTGACTAAACTTGCAAAATTGACTTTAAACATTTTAAACCTGTTTTACTAAATATGACCCTGGCACTTAAACTAATGCATAATGTCAACATTTTGATACTGGGTTTGCCATAAATCTACAAAATGATTCATTCATTGCAGCTTACATATTTAGCAATTGTTTTTTTTTTAATTCGGCTCCATCAAGGGCTCTTAAGAACAACTAGAGGAGCTTATCTAAAGTCGAGGTTCTGCACGCTACCTCTGCACGCTACCTAATTTTCCATTTAGCTTCCCACAATTCCCACCCTACATCAGGAGATGCACTACAGAAGCCAAGAAAAATTTTAAAATTCTTTGAAAACATACAAAATTTGATAAAAAGGAAACTGAATCTAATTCACATAAAATAATCTATTATAACTGCTTAACAACATACCTGAGAAAGGTTTATTTTGGACTGTTAAACATCAACAGGTTTCATTGTGAGATTACTGGAAATAAAATATTGGAAGATGATCCAATGAAATCATCGCTGGAAATCTCAGAACTTCAAGTTTTTTGGGTTTTAATTCTTTACCTAAATAATTGAGTTTTTGACAAAGAGGTAATGCAATTCCGGCGCAAATGCCAGTGCTTGTCTGCAAACAAAAACTAAACAGAAATATAGGAATTAAATTTTGAAGAAAGCCTTTGCTATTGACTACAAATGCAACATTTAGTGTAGAAAGAAGACGAGTCCAGATGGAGGTGGGTTGCAACTACATTTACAATGAATTTGAGCAATTACAATGGATTAGTCAATTTTACAAGAAATTTCAAACAAGAGCATTGATAAGAGAGCCGAAGTGAATTTTGAAATATGTTGTAGGGGTTGCCGTTTAATACTATAAAACGCTCTCACATAAATGCTCAAGGGCTACAAACTTACAACAATTAGTTTTTGTTCTTTGCTTGACACCTTATTCTTCCAAGCACGGATCAAGTTTTTGTTTGTACTATTCAAGTTAGCGGCCATAATTATGTAAAAGAGAATAACTCCAGTTGAGACACTGTCATTACAAACAATATGTACAAGTGCCATCCCAGCCGTCCATGAATATTTGTTATTACGATGTACGCATCTAGTATCCACGTCGTGCCTAGAAGGGCTACAAGCGTTGGCACGTGAACTGGAGAACAACAGTTTCTGTAGAGTTGGCCAATTAGTTGATACACTCTGCAGAGCTTAATTGAGGAGGAAGATGCTTCGTTATTCCTGAAATTTTGTTAAACATTTAAAAGTATGAGCTTCATTTTCGGCGTAATAAATACGTAAACAAACTAAAATGTCAGTTTATCCTTCAAATAATTGTGGGAACAGCCTCTTGTTAAACTTAGTGTTTAGAGTTGACAAGACTCCTTAACTTTGTAGCTTCAGTTCTAACTTATATTAATACTTATATTAATTTAACTGCCACCACGGATTGCACGCCCGCAATTAATTTTTCTTATATTTAGTTTCACTCACTTACTTCAAAAACTTCAACGCCTTAATGGTTGGTGGTATGTACAATAAACTGAATATTACTAGAAATGTACCAAAGCTGATGAAGAAAAATAAATTGAATGCGTCAAAAATAGCCATCAATAGAATCAAAACAAAATTGTCGAACTCATCCGGAATGAAATGGTAAGAATTAAATACATTGTGTGGAAATGCTAAAGCAAACAGAAATATAAGAACTGCATCCATTGAGCAAGTAGTGCTCATAAATTTTATTAGAAGCTCAATTCTAATCCACATGGTCTTGAGCTTAAACTCAGATGATAAACCTAGAATCAATTCAAAGTCATTTAAAGCATCAATTATTCCATCAATAAGCAACTCGATTTCTTACGTTCCATTTTGCTCTGCTGAAAAACAATTTGGTTTAGAGTGAACACAACTTCTTCTCGGCGGAAAATTATACCACTGTGAATTGTGGCAGACATAAGTATTGCCAAGCCGTAAAACAGTACCATGAGATAATCCTCGTACTTTAGAAACATAACAGATACGTGGTTCTGAATTAAAACTAGCAACAACGACGCAAGCCTTGCGTATGTTGCTCCTAGCTCAAGCAGCCAAATTACTTGCCGGAATTTGGAAGTAAGCCGAAAATTACTATTTACCATATCAAATGATAGTGGGAGTACGCAAACTTTAGACAAAAATCTAATGTACGCAGTGATGTACTCAATTGGAAGTAATTTCTTAGTTTGTGTACGTTTACTATTACACATTTTGGTATTTTTTTATGCCTGTAATTTTTGTATTTCTGTACCCTAGTTCTAGCAAAGGCTTTGAGTGCTGATGTATAAATTGAATTGACATTCTTCTTTTGCGAATTATAATCATTTAATCAAAGAAGCTGTTAAAATTGTACAAAGTAATTAAGCTTACCCGTTTTAATTAGGTTTCAATAGGTCTTGATTGAAATTGCATTCAGTTAAGACTTGCGGTGTTGCCCTACAATTTAGACCAGTTGGAGGCTACCTTATTAAAAACCAACAACATGTTGTGTTATTTATTTCACTTAGGCGATACAACGGCAAATGCCAATGACGATTTGCCACGTTCATGTATTAAAAATTTCGAAGTTGAAATTAAAGATTTGCAACGTCAAAACAATTCGCTTTATTTTTACATCTTAAACAACTTTATCCACTTTACGTTAATCCACGTTAACAGTAATCACACGCTCCAAAAACGTACTATATATACTATAAGTTTTATATCACAAATTATTAATTATTAATTGTCTTTGAAAGTTTAGCCCACCGATTCCAAATTGAAAGTGTAGGGTCCTAAAATAAAGCCAAATGCTGTGGTTTAATTAAAATAAATTAGATTAAATAATATTTGTCTTGTCTTGCAAAATGTAGAAAGTTGTTGGTATGTTCCATGGTTTAATAACAAAACAAGCCCTCTTCCTAGAACAGGAGGGTTTTCAAAATTTAATGTAAACAACTTCATCATGTCTTATATAGTATACCAAGTACACATTTTCAATCACAAACTCAATTGTTGACACAGTAACGCAAATGCAAAAAATTATAAAAATTGTGTTTATGTGTGTTTGCATGGTCAACGTTTTCGGTTGTCGCTTAAATGTGTGTATTGCTTCTTTATATTTAGGGAGTTCAGTCCGGTTGCCTATCAACAAATCTTTCCAATTGGACCAGAGGTGGTATATTCCTGATTCCATC
>JAQFYP010003417.1:0-10934 GCA_034694865.1 Bilobella braunerae | reverse complement strand
GAACTTTTACGCGTTCGGAACTATTACTCGTTCGGAACTATTTTTTCGGAACTTTTTTTTCGGACCTTTTTTTTGGAGCTTTTTTTTTCGGAACTATTACATGGAATCAGAATTGCAAAGGTACCTAACATAAAAAATTAGATTTTGATATTAGGTCATGGCTGTTGGTGTGGAAATGAATTTCCATCCATTAAGTATTATGTTGAATCACAAACTCACATGCGGATCTGACGACATTTGATCGCTGAAAGGACGCACTTTGTTCAAGGCCGCGATGAGGTTGATTGGAGCATTCCAGAAATATGCATCAACGTCAGATTTTTCAGAATTCAACTTGTCCAGAACTGTGAATCCAACACAATTAAGTTCTTCTTGATGCACTGCCTAAGTTCAAAAAGAGTTTACAATACTAACAAATGAAAAAAATTATTATTTTTTCTCTATGCATACTTTGCGGAAACCCTCTTGATCCAAAAGTTTAAGTTTGTTTACTCCAGCACGAATCATTTCATCGCGGTCTCCCTTTGACACTTGGACGGGGAAGGGTACGGGTTTTTCAATATCTTTGTAGTCGGAGCTAAAGTCCTGCATCTAGATTTAAGTTGAAGAAATCTTTCAAATACTTGTGTTAATACTGGAAAAACCTACAAGTTATGTAACTGGTACAAAATTACTGCTTAATATAGAAATTCAGTTTCATAAATTTAAACATTGCAATACAATAATTAATATTGAATACAACTCTCAGGTATTTATTTCAACTAAATATTTATTATTACTGGGCATACTAACTTCTACATCGTGTTAAGTTAGTTGTTTGTGAGTAACTCACCTCAAAGTGTGCAAGTTTGTTGCCAATTGATTCAAGCAGTGTTGTCGAAAATACCAAAATCACCTCTAACACATATGGCATTGAACCTTGCGTCGAATGAAAATCAGAAGAGGCTTTCTTTGTAAATAGACCTTTACTCTGCGGTTTCTCTTGATTACGTGTGACCTTGGTTGCGAATCCAACACTTGAACCAACAACGGACCAATCCTGAAAAGTATTATTGTTAGTTACATGCTTAATTTCCATAATATAAAATTTTGAACATATAATTGAGTCCATTAAGTTCAAAGCTTCCTATCTCATTTCTTTTGCTGGTATAGACACAGAAGTGCTGTCATAATTTGATCAGAAGGTGTCATTGGGATTTGCAAATTTTGAACTTTATAAATTTTAGTACTATTTTGTATACTCACTTGTGTTTTTAATGGAGTCCAGTCATCAACAAACTTTTGGAGTCCTAATTCCTTGAGAATGTCGCTTTCCGGAAAAGGAATTGGTTCACTTGTAACAACAAAATATTCGGGACCCAATTTTCTGTATGATGTGTTTATTTCAATTAGTTGTTCCGCCTTCGTTGTCAACTGTTCAGATAATAAACAAAAATATTTTTATGCTTCTGACGTCGTAAATAGTACACCATCATAGATACCTGTTGATCCAACTTGAGCTTTTCCTTGTTTGTACGGCAAGAATCAATTTTAACAGAAATGTCATGAAGGCATTTTAGGAGTCGACTACCCACGCGAATTTCTAATGTCTTCTGTTTTAAATCTTCTCGAATTTCAAAATGTATATACCGAAATGACGCAGAAGTAATCTATTAATAAAAGCTTTTGTAATTTTTTTATTTTCACTATAATACATTCTTAAATACTTATGTAATTACCTTAGTCTTATGTTCTTCAAGCATTCTATTCATAGCAATTACTGTACTTTCCTCAGTATTACCTTGTGCCAAATCGACTGGTTCGGATGCTATGCAAAGGGAGGTATCCTTTATTTCCACTTTGTCAAAAACCTTATACAATTACAAATTTGAGTAAAGGTTTTAATTTTCACTAATAACAAATAGATCGTGCTAATTTACGGCTGAATTCATTTCCAATGGCGGCAGTTCTCCCCGTTTGACATTGACATCGTAGAGTGCTCTTCCATAATACTTTAGCAACGTTATTGATCCTGAAGTCACTTGACCCCCACTCATGTTGAGATGGAAACTAACCGATTGGGTGCCAGGATCTTGAAGCTGAAGGAAATACATTGTTACATGTAAAGTATTGCAGTCTTCTTGGAATTTTTTGATTTAATGTTTTTAAATAGCTTAACAGTTAACTACTAATTAAGTTTAGATGAACAATTTTGTCCTGTAACTTATTCTTGTTCCGGTAAGCTAGCGTGGAGTTTTCTCTCTTGTTAGTAAATTGTGACGTGTGACGTGGATAGTACAATTAAAAAGACAAAGCATATACGTTTAGATCTTACAATTGGCAATATTTTAAGTACAATAGCTTCAAAAATTTAGTTCTAAAACAGAAGTTCACAGCAAATGCAAACACGGTTTATTTACTGAAAAGCTTAGTTTGAACCCTAAATTAGTTTTCATCATCGTAAAAGAAATCGGCGAAGTAGTTGCTGCTGCTGATTCTTCACATTGATTGCAAAATGAGTTAAATCAAAAATTTAGGTCTCAACATGCTAGTCAGAAAATTGTCAACAAATACAGATGTGATAACTGACAAGAGAAACCCTGGAAAAATAAAAAAATAATATGTTTCTGTAAAACTGGAAGTCTGGAAAACTTACAAAATCATTAAATTCTGTGTCATATCGTAATTCAGCAATAAGGTTCCCAACCAAGTTTTTTGCACTTTCTCGCGGTCCAGCTTTAATGTCTTTAGGACGAAGAATCATTATATGCATGTTATGCTTCTTTTGGTATTTCCACATTTCATCGATCAGTTGTTTCTATTATAAAATTATATTTAAGTCCATTTACAACTATCGGCAGAAGGATTAATATTTCAAAAATGCAATTCACTACTTACCTTCAGGCTTGGGCATAACTCCAAGATCCCTTCCTGCTCTGTTTTTGCCAATTTATGCTTTTTACTTCTTAGCAGTTCCAAAGAAATATCTTCATATGTTTTCTTCGACACACCAAGGTACAAAAACCAAGCTTTTTCATTAACACATTTCAGCGCTAAACCCAATGAAGAGAATTGTTTCACCTATGCACCCGACATTAAAGTATTTCAACTTAACATTCATTTTCATATGTAGTTTTCACATAATGCTTACCATAATTGTTTTTTGCCAAGACCTAAATTCTTCCATGTTATCAGCAATAATTTGTGCACTTACAGTGTCACCAAGTGAAATCGGGTATATACTAAAACCCTCAAACTTCCCATCTGATATTTCAACAAGTTTATCCTTCAGATTTGGAATAGAACTAATATGTTCACTTAACTAGAGATTAACAAAATACATTTAATTATTTTACAACCCACTTCAATTTTTTTCTAATAAAGTTAACATACTTATAAAAAATAACTTTTGTATAGAATTTAAACATTTTATTACGCTTTTGTCTTCAACTACTGGAAAACTTATCCCTGTGTCATGCAAACGCCAAAGTTCCAATCCTTCCCTTGTAACACTGAGAAGAAGGACAACAACGTAGAAGGTGTTCCCATCACATGCTGCCAGAACAACAGCCTTCGAATAGATATGGTTTTGAATTAGCTACAAGAAGAAATTTTTTAGTTTACATTGTAATTTGTAAGTTATACTGAAATTAGAATAAGTTATTTATTATTATGAATATTTAATTTCGCAAATATACTTTAAAATTTAAAGTTGCATTGCACAACGGCGTGTGGGTAGTTCAATAGACACAAGAATCAATAAACTTGAATTAGCCTAACGTAAAATTGGGAACTGATTCTACATCTAAATAATACAATAGATAATTAATATGTATTTCTAAATAATTTCTAAAGAAAGCAAGAATAACATAATTCTTGAAATTGAATCGCAGTCTATAACGCTACATAGTGACGGTGACAATTTAAATGGAACAGGTTTCTTTAATGCAACAGACATATTGTGCTGCGTTTTACTGTTGTCGTTTACAACAAAACTCAAGTGCTTACGCTTTTAGTGTCGGCTTTGTATAATTTATCCATGAACTTCTTGTTTAGTGTATAGATTGGGGTCACGGCTGTATCAGGATTCGTTTCGTTTGATGTTGCGGCTTTGTCGACAACATTCTGTTCTGGGGAGGGCTTATCATTACTTGAGAAAACATAATCCCAAGCCTTTTTAAAAGGTTTAAAGACTGAAACCTTGGAAGGAGACTCCAGAACTGGTTTTGGGCTTGTTGCAGGAACTTCTGGAAGTATCTCCTGTAGCGATCCTTCAACACCAATTTTTTCGTATCTTCCCAACTCGAATTCCAAATCATCATCTATGTCTCTAGTTTTGGGGGGATATTTTGAAGGTAGTACACTTATGGCTTTCCTGGCCCTTTCTTTGATCTTGAGAAATATAGTGGCAATAAATGGCTAATTATTCGAATTTAAATGTATAATAAATTAGTACAAATAAGTTGCATACTTCAACGTCCAATTGGAGAGGATTGTCTTTTCGACAATCACTTTTGTTTATGTATTCGAGTATAGAGTTTTCAAAGACAGTTCCCAAGCAGATTGCACTGTGAAGTAGGGCCAGAAATATGACAGAAATTGCAAAACCTATTAGAAATTTCGAGTTATTGCTAAACCACTAGAAGTAACAAATGAGTTATTTACTGTAATTTAATTAATTGTAATTAATGTAATTTTGTTACTTTTGTAGCCTTCTGCAGCACATTATAACACCTTCAACTACAGGGTAATTTAAGTAACGAGGAAACATATCTATTTTATACGCAATTTAACAACTTTTTAAGGGTCCCACTGTCATGTGCGTAAGGATTCACTAAACACGTTTCCATCATAAAAGTTTTCAAAAGCATTCATAACGTACCGTCTAGTTTTAAAGCTAACGCCCTTTAAATGATTTTGCAAATGCTAATGGGATTCTAATTTTGGTTTTTTTCAGTTTTAGTTCAAATATTTCAAAGCATGTTTCAAATCCTTATGCGTGTTTCTGCTTACCGTTTACTCCAAAAAAATTGTTTATTTTATCATAACATACCCTAATAGACGATATCATAGCTGTACAGATTAAAAACTAAATTCTAAATAAGTGCCAGGGAATACTTTAAATATTGCAAATTGAGTAACGATGATATTATTAAACTAAACATTTCAAATTTATGGCCTTTGAGCAGAAGGCAATGGAAAAGGTATTGTTGTCAAACTAGAGGAACACATATGCACAATTTCAAATAAGTTAGGTAATTTTTGTTACTTAATTATTTACTAAACTGAGATACATGACTTATAACTTGTGTTTAATATAATGTAATAAAAAGGTTTATAACATCAATAAGAATGTGTATAACAATCAATGATTTAAAAAAAACTATCTTTCTAAACTTTCAATGAACATTTTAGTTTGTTATATCATTACGTCGTTGAATGCATGACGTCAACCTCACAAGAGGCAGCGCTTCCAATAAAGTTTTAGAATAATATTTTTTCAAGTATGTCTGCGCTGAATTTTCGTCAATAAGTGGTGAGTTCAACTAACTGCCAATATGGTGCTTCAAATCTCAACCGTATGGATTCCATTCCTGACAAAATGGACTACTGGACAACTCTACTTTAGTTTTATATTGAAAAAGAAACTTTTTGTTATAATGTGTGTATGCGTTTGTGGGTTGGTGGCCGAGTGGCCTGTTGCTTGTTTGTCCTCCCAAGCGGCGGGGTTCAAAGGTCGCTACCTGCATGACACTTTAAGACCAAGCTTAGCTCGGCGACAGTACGAGGCGTTGGCACTCACTGGATTTGGTCAGTTAGAGCTAAATTCCGTGTGCTAAAATTTGCTGACATTAGAAAAGAGTTTCTCGTATAGGCGAGTCTGAGGGATGGAAGACAAGGACTTAAATGCGCTGAATGCCAAGAAACTAAAAATCTGATTGGAATTTTGAAGAGAATGTCCTCGTGTGACAGATGAGAATAACACCAATTTAGGAAATAAACCCAGCAATTCCAAATTGTAATATCGTTTAGCAGTATGCACTAAATACTATGACCAGTGCTTTCTCAGGTACTCAAGTATTGCTTACCTGTACTTAAAGTGTTCATGTTGGCTAAGCAGGAGCGGCAAAATCGTTAAAATGCGTCCAAAACGTCCTAAAGAAGAAAAACCTGACGTGGTTCAGGTGGTAGCGATCCTATTACTAACAGGATCATTATCTCAACCCCACTTCTGCCTAAAAATGAATAGAAACTAGCACCCAACACCCACTCCAACCCCTTCAGAAACCTTAATGAACTCTTGGAGCCAGGTGGGAGAGCTGGAAATGTGATTTTAGTGGCTATTATAATTTCCTGCGAGCTGTAGTATTTATTATTTGATGACTTGATGTTTATTACTCAAGTTAACTATTATAAATTTAACAAATAATTACGAGTCGTTCAGTTATGGTTTGGCATGTTGTCTTCCAAGGCAACACCCATACACTTCAAGAAATCAGGTATTGAAGTTAGCAATCTGGTCAAAACTGCCACACCTAACACAAAGAACTTTTCGATATTAGACTGTTTAAAACGTAGAAATTATTATTAGTTCAACTTTTAGTTGATTCTATGAAAAAAGGGCCTCGATTTAATACCTTGGATTATAGAAATATATTTTGTGTAACTTACTTGTATAGAGTTCAATTAGTTTTTTTTCTGCTCCTTATAATCTGTTTATAATTTGTGTTTAATTTCAAATTAAGGAAGCACACACCTGCATATACTGTGTGTAGTGTATGTAACGTATAGATTGCAAATATGAAAACTGTATTTCATATTTAATAGTTTATATTTACCACACTCATTTGCATTTCATTTCCACATTTTTCTGCAGCAATCCTAGATAAGCTGGAATAAGTCCCAAAACCATAAAAAAAAATCCAATGATCCCAAAAAGAATCGTTGGATCAAGGTAAGGTTTCCAGAGTTTTGATTTCAAAACTTTTTTTTTCCTTTTTGAAATTTGAGAATAATGAATGATAGGAAATAAGATATTAGCACATAGATGCAGAGCAGCACTTACACCCGAGATTTTAGGTTCATTGTTTAGTACTTTTGGCTAAATTTTAAAAACATTACAATTTTTTAAAACGAAACGCCGTAAAACCATACGGGCAATTTATAATGTAAAACAGATACTCTCTAATATGTCCTAATATAAATCCTAATATATAACATATAATATGTCCTAATATAAACATTTAATTTTAGAGCTAGTTTAACATTGCACAATTGAACCGATGAAGATGCGATTTGTAGTTAACCAACGCATTGCTGTTAAAATATTTTGTTTACTATTTTTGCTAGTGGTATCTGTGCCCAATCCAACGTTCAAAAACTTTATATCATATATAAAATCGCTCAAAATAGGTTTTGATGTTTACTAGGCACTACGCAATTTTTTTAATTAAAAACAGTTGTCGAGTAGTAGCAATTGTAAAACCGAATTCATTCACAAAAAAAATTAAAACTAGAAAACTAAATTTTTAGAGAAACTGTTTCTCCTTCCAAGAAAATTCCGATGTCTCAGAATTTAGAATTATAATACAGATCCAATCGAAGCGTTAACATACATTTCCTCGTACCTCGAACACGCACTCTCAGATTTCCTCCCGGACTCGCGAACAAGGGCAACCAAAGTCACTATCAAACATTATTCAAAAGATGTATTTCAAAGGATTACGAAAGTCAATATTTACAACCATGGCAACTTTTGGTTAATAGTTGGACAAGACCATTGGAAATGAGTCCTTCCTTCCGTATCCCTACTCACTCCTTTACATGACCAGCCGCTCTGTGGGAATGCCAAATAACGCTTTGTTTAGAGCTCAAAACTATATTATTATTATTATTATTAGTTTTATTTGACAACGGCAACGACCAAATCAACATGTATACTTAACTATTACAGTAGTTCAAAAATTAAAATTAGGTTGAAATGTATTTTCATAACTTAGGTGAAAGTTTAAATTATAGCACATAAGGTCAGCTTACAAATACTTGTCCAATATATTTGACATGAAAATATGATACGACTTGTACAGCTCTAAATCCATAATTTCTGTTGAGATGACTTGTAGCAGGGGTTCAAAGTTCAATGATGGTGCACCATTCCAGGATTTGGCAAACTGCTTACGTTCATAATTGTTTTCAGGGCATTCGGAGATCACGTGATGAAACGAAAGTTGTGATCCACAGTATTTGAGTTCCGCCTTGACCTCGCCTTGGGTCGACCTGCTGGGCAAAATCCGAGACCCAAGTTTCTCGCCTTGTGTATCGCCTTGAGTAGCGCCTTCGCCTCCGCCTTGGCCTCGCCTTCAGGACAAAATCCGAAACCCAAGTTGCTTACCCTTAGTATCGCCTTGGATGTCGCCTTGAGTTCCGCCTTGGAACCGCCTTGAGTCTGCCTGCTGGTCCAATTCGGGGGGTCAACTTTCTCGCCTTGAGTATCGCCGTGAGTATCGCCTTGAGTTCCGCCTTGGCCTCGCCTTGAGTTCCGCCTTGTGTCAACCTGCTGGGCAAGATCCGAGACCCAAGTTTTTCGCCTTGATTATCGCCTTGAGTAGCGTCTTCGCCTCCGCCTTGGCCTCGCCTTCAGGACAAAATCCGGGACCCAAGTTTCTCACTTTTAGTATCGCCTTGGGTGTTGCCTTGAATTCCGCCTTGGCCTCGCCTTGAGTCTGCCTGCTGCTCAAATTTGGAGGGTCAAGTCTTTCGCCTTGAGTATCGCCTTGAATACCGCCTGCGCCTCCGCCTTGGCCTCGCCTGCTGGACGAAATCCGGGACTCAAATTCCTAGTAAAAATTTACTTGGCACAACTTCACTGTTTTTAAATTCTGTTGGCACAACTTTACTATTGATCTATTTTGACTTAAAATTGGCATGTCCACAACGAACGGAGTCTAAAATCCATCCCTAGTCAAAAACTATATTACAGACTATTAAGTTGTGATTAACAATTATAGTAACCATTAAATTTTGGAAACATAATTTTTCAAGTAGTTAAGGTTCTAAGGTTACGCAGAATCTAACTACAACATTTAATTAGCTCAAAAACAATTCCTAAGTTAACTATGATTAACATTTGGGAGTTTGTTTACATGCTTAATGCAATTATGACCTTAAAATAAGTTCAAAACGGTTCCTAGTTAGTGAATTGTGAATTGGTTGCTGGTGTTACAAAATGTAATTAATAGCAATCCAGCAGCCGAGCCTGGGAATTGAACTGAAAATCATTAAAATTTGAAAAGTTGAGAGCCCTCAGAAGAGTTTTTTACCACAGGTTTAATAGTCTAGTTGTTCTAGGCATTGTGGTCATTTATTAATCTTTTTTACTCATCTTATGTGAGTGTACCGCCTCACCAGGATTTGATCTTTATTTTATTTTATTTTATTGTATCAATTTGTCAACATTTATAACACAAACTCTTGAACTTTGAAACGGCTGAAACAGAAGCTGTTTCAAAGAAGATTGAAATACACTCTTACATGTTCCCCAATGAAACGACGCTGAAGAGCTCATTGGCAGATTTGGCCCACAGTCTACGACTCACTACAAAGCTTGACATATATTCATTTGTAATTCAATTTTAAAATATAGAACTCAATTCTTAAAGTGAAATTTCAACTTCTAGCAAAAATAATGGCTGGTCGGTAGCTGATGTGCGACACCAGTTCTAAATCTAAAGATTGTAACGTATTTTGATTTTAGACCTAGTTTTACTGTAATTTTAGTTTTACTTAAATATAAAAATATATTTTTTTTTTATTTTTAGAGTGGATAATTTGTATAAAAATATCTAAAAAATTAAAATTACAAAAAAAAACAATATTATAGCTACTAGTTTTAAAAGTATCTCATTCAGTATTACTCAAAAATTGTTCACTAGGGCATTGCCAATTGTCAAATAAAATCTATTATCATAAATAAGTCAATGAACAGGGTTAATAAACGGTGAAATTTCAAAGAGCGGTCATTGTCCCAGAAAAACTATGTTTGTGTATGTACTCCTCCATATGTATATGAATTCGCAAAAGCATACAACGAAACACAAGAGGAACTCAAATGTTCCTTTGGTTATAGCGTATACACTTCAGAAATACAGTCATTCGAGTGTAGCACTAGGAATGCCAAAATTTTGCTACAAAAAGCGCAGAAAGTTTACCGCATGCCAGCAACTCTAGCACTGACGAGATTTTGAGATCAACATGCAGTTAATCTGTATCAGAAAAGTAGCCTATGCGTACGAATAACTTCCACCCCCAACACCTATACACTTAACAACACTGCATAACTTTGCCAACCCCTCGAGTCCCACAGGCATTGTGAAGTGTAACACACTACGCACATTTTCAAAACCATTATTTAATGTATGTTTCAGCATTTAGAACATTTTTCAAGGTATTTTGTTTTACGCAAAAACAAAACAACGCCAAAAGCAACGCTTTCGATGAAAATAAAGTTAATAGGTTACATGTAATCAATAAAAAAAAGGTATGTTATTGAGATGTTTTCTGAAAGATTCTCAGTAATTAGTACTGTGTAGAGCCATTTTGTTGGTAATTAACAAGAAGCACAACAAATTTATTTAAAATGCAGAATTCTGGCAACTGGTAGGAATCCTCATCATCATGCTTCGATGTGCGATAATGTGATGTCTAAGGAGCTACGACAGCCTCTCGCTTCTGACGAAATTTTTTTTATCAAAATGTATGAAAAATTTAGTCTAACAATAAATTCGAAATCTCAGTAAAGACACACATAAATTGGAAGCACGCCAAAACGACCAAAAAATAAGGGCCACATGAAAAGGGCCACAAAATAATGGCCACAACAATAAGGGCCACAAATAATAAAGGCCACAAATAATAAGGGCCACAAAAATAAGGGCCACAAATAATAAGGGCCACAA
>JAQFYP010003416.1:0-10936 GCA_034694865.1 Bilobella braunerae | reverse complement strand
TAGTACTACGCATTATTGAAAGAGCATGTACATGTTGATATGGGTGAGCCTTACATCAAATAAACTTGAATTGAATTAGAGCTTTTTTTTTAAATTTTAATCACGTTTAAACAGTTCACATTTCTTTTGAAAAAAAAAATATAGTTTTAGGAAAAAAAGTGAATTTTTATGGTTGATTTGCGTCTTGATTGCGATTGTTGAGCATAAGTGTGGCGACTAACGTTCGTGGACAGAGAATCGCAGCAATTCCAGCCTTTCTCAAGCAGTTCGTCAACAGTGCACTGGAAATCGCTGCATCAGCGGTGGTTGCCTCGCCTTTCTCGATGGACTCGGTAGTGGCACAACGCAACGGCGACAGAAAAGAGCCTTTTTCAAAATTTGGAACAGAACGTTTTTTTTTAATTTAAAAAGTAAGAATTTTGATTTTGCTTTTTGAAAAAAAAAACGCTTCATAGAAATTTAAATGAATTGAATCTTGGAATCATTTATTTTAGAAAATCGCTGCAGTGTTCTCGTTTTATTTAAAAAAAAAGCGTCACGGCGAGTCAAAACGTGAAATTCCCAGCGCCTGAGTACCTCGAAGCGCTCACGACATCGATGAAGAGCGAAAGGGAAATTGAGGTGTCCCCTCACCGTGTCGTGTCAAACACGTCAATCTACTTTGGCATTGGTCCATTTTTATCTCAAAAAGGTGACCATGCCTTTCACGGCCAAAACCGTTGTCAACGGTGGCCTGTCCACGGTGCACTCCACCGAAACTGACTTTACCCTTAGGCTCCCACGACCTTTCAAAATCCACTTCACGTTCCAAGGGCCCTGGCCCTTAAGAAACAGGGTTTCGAAGGGTCCTTTGGCGTGCGCATGACCACCTTGAGAATGACCCGATTCGAAATTGCTGTTGCACTGCTGTCAAAGTGGCCATCGTGGACAGGAATCGCTGCAGCAATTGACCCAAAAAAAGCTTTTCCAGTTCCACACTCAAAAATATTTTCCAGTTGCATTCAGCGCTGCAGCTTACTTGTGCACAAGATGCAGCTTTTAAATCATTCAGGATGCCGATTAGTTTTTTTTTTCAACGCTGTTTTTTAAGTTGCAAAGGTTCCGATAGCTGTAGGTTTTCAATGTATTCAATTTAAACAAATTGCTAATGTTGGGGTCTTCCTTTTTTTTTTCTTTTTTTTAAACCGAAATTTTGAAAATACTTTTCTAAAACAAACAGGTAGGACTAATGAAGTCAGGCAAGACGTTTCTTCCCAAATTGTCACAGTTGACAGGTCGTGACCTCGATGTCATGGACCCTATTGAGCTTCTGGATGGTTTCGAACAGGTAAGAGCACTTTAAAAGATGAAAAAGTTTTTTTTTAAGTTTTACGACAGGTTTTGGTTTTTGGAAGGAAGAGTATTTGTGGCAAAGTCTTGAATGCAATTAAATACCGTGTCATTTTTAAAGAATACTTTCCAAGGTAATTTGGTTTAGGTTTTAGTTATGTTACAGAATTCAATTTTTAAAAAAAGTATTGTGAAAGTTAGGTTTGGTTAAGATATTTTCTAAAAACAAAATTAATATTTTAAAAAATTTGAACCTTGTTCAAATTAAAAAAATTATATTTCTAAGCAATTAAATTCCGAGTGATATATGGTCGCTGTTCTACCTTTTACTTATGTGTCAAATGGTGCCCATTTTTATAATTTCCTAAATTTAGAACAAACTCCAGTATTTTTTTTTAATTTGAATGTTGGTTTGAAAATTGAAAACAACATTTTTGGAAACAACATTTTCTTTTGCAATGTTTTTTTTTGTTATTGTAATTTAGGCACTGTTAAAGCAGCAATTTGCGTTAGGTTGCTTTTTTTTAGATTTTGTTTTGAAAATTAAGAGCTTGAAATTAGAAATAGTGTTGATTTTTTTTAATTGTTAAAATTTAGTTTCGAAAGCCGTCGTTTGAAACAATTTTGGATTCTTCGTGTTGACGGGAAACTGCAGTGGTTGATATCATGGCAATAATAGCTGGAATTAGAAATTTAGGAGCATTTTTCTTTAACAAGACTGAACAGGGAATTTGGACAGTGTTTGAATATTTGTTTGAAATTTTCAAACAATTTTATAAATTGTTTGAGCAGTTCACGAATTTTTTTAAATGTATTTCTCCAGTATTTCCTACAAGCTGTGAAACATAGATATAGTAATAAAAAATCGTTTACGCTTTCGTCAATTTCTAAATTTTTAAACTCTACGAAATTGATTTAGAAGCCTTCACAAATGTTGTTTGTGTAAAAAAAAGATGAAAATCTTACCAGTAAATTTAATTTTACTGAGAGAGTAATTTTTCAGCATAAAAGTTATCTAAAAGCCTTCACAAATACTGATCAAATAAAAAAAAGAGCAAGACATTTTAAAACAAAAAAAATGAGATTTTCGAATAAAAAAAATCCTGCTTGAAATAAGTGATTTCATCTTTGATATTTGGACAATACGTGACAACTAACAGTTATAATTTTTTTAATATGAAATTTTCTATAATTTTCTTGAGTGGAAGATGTGTTATGTTTTTTTTTTTGCTTTGTTTTGTTTCGTTTTTACTTTTTTTTCGTTCGAAATTCTCAGATAACGTGTTTGGAAAAGTTGAATTGAAAGCGATTCTGAGTAAATCGCTGCCTTATCCAGCGTTTAAGGTAAATGCTAGTTTATACTTTCAAATTTTAACTAACTGAGCTTCCAAATTTAATAAGTAAAACGAAAGCATTTAACTAAATGTGCCTCCCAATGCAATTAGTTAATTATTTAACTTAAATGCAGTTAAGATTATTATTCAATTATTATATTCAATGTGTGGCACTCGATGTTGGATTTTCTAAAAAAAAATCTTGTTCTGTTCTAAATTAAAAAAAATAATCATTCTGTTCTAATTTTTTTTAAATTTTCGAAAAGTACATTTTGACGCAGAGCATTCGTCGCAAGTGGAAGGATTTGATTTACACCAATTCCGCCGACCGCCTTCCAGTGCTCATTCAGGGTCTGATTTGAAATCGCTGTTGACTCTGACAGCAAATGCGTTTTGCTGTGGATCGCTGCAGCGATTGGCTCAAAAAGATTTCCAGTGCGAGACTGAGCGCTGCACCTTCTGCAGAAGCAATTTCCGGCTCTTGAGGCCCTTACGATCTGCCTTGACATGGTATGGATGCCATTTTTTTTTTGGCAAGTCTGTTTAAAAATTTTTTTTTTAACAAAAACACAATTTTTAATCGCACAAATTTGCCACGCAATTTTTAACTAAAGTCATTAGTCGTAATTTTTGAAAACCTTTATGTAATGGGCCTTGCGAGCATTTCTTAAATTATTTTTACAATTTTATTTTGAAAATTGTTAGCGATATTATAAGAATTTTTTTTCTTAAATTGTACTAACTTTTACAAAATTCAGGTTAAAAAGTTTCAGTGGTTGTTACGAACAATGCGCCACCTGACGATTGTGTCAGTATTCTAATTTAAGCCAAAGCAGTAGGCAGCGGCAAACACAAAGTATTATTTCTATTTTACTTTAGTTACTTCGGGTACATAATCTATTTTAGCAATCTTAAGCCTTAAGTGAATAATGTACATTGTTTTAAGGCCATTGTAGTTCAGATCTGAACTGTAGAGACCCAAGCAGTCAGACATTTTGTATTTCAGTGTAATTCTAGTAGTCAACAAGAGAAGTTCAGATTACATTCACTCATTTAACAATTCTAATTATCAATTCTTCCTTAAACGTTAATTAAACAGAAGAAATCAATTGGATCCAATTGTCTACGACTCATCATTGAATTGAGGCATAAGATCATTGGTTTCTCATCTCCACTCATCGTCACACATTTGATTAATCACCGACGTTCATATCAGTGGTACTTCAGATACGATATGCGTTGGTCAGGATGCCAATTTGAAAAAAAAATGAATTTTAAATCTTGTTTTAAAATTATGTTCTAAAAATCTTGAACAATTTCTCTGTCTTTTTTTTAAATAGTCAGTACCAGTTTGCCGGACAATTTTTAACCAAAATTGTCCATTTAATTATCTAAAAAAGTTTAGTCTCATTTACCGCTTGCTTCGCAAAAAGTAAATATTTTGTTTTTAAATTATGTTTAGGAAAAGTATTTTTTAAACAACCGGGATTAAAAACAGTTTTTCGAAAAAAAAAACACGATTCAAAAAGTAATTACTGCCCTGCTCCAGTTTTGAAGGCAATTAAATGCCGTGTGATTTTAAAAGACACATTTCCAAGGTCATTGTGTTACATTGAGTTACGAATCGGAGCCTGCTTGTTGGTTTTGAAATGGGTTGCATTCCTTTAGGAATTAAATTTTAGAAAATGAGCGTTTTTAAAATTTGGATCTTGTTCGAAAAAATTTGAAAAAAAGGTTGAGAAGCTAATGATTTAGGGAGACCCAAATTTGTATAGGTCGTTGCTCTACTTCATTTAGTTGTGTCAAATGGTGCCCAAAAGGTTTTGTTTTCTAAATTGAAAAAATTGAAAAAAAAAATGAAAGCATTTTTAATGCCATGTAAGGACAGATTTTCGGAGATCGTATTCTTAGGCACTGTTCAAACAACAATTTTCGAAACTCATCGTTTAGCTGCGTTTGTCTTTTAGATTTTGTTCTAAAAAAAAAAAGAAGATGCGTTTGGTCGTTTGAATTTTCAAATTGGTAAAATTTGATTTTGGAAGCACCGTTTGAAACAATTTTGATTCTTTGGTGAGCAATGGTCGCTGCGTTGTGACCTGTTTGAAAATCTTAAAAAAGTGAAAAGTGATTTCTTTTAATTGAATTTGAATGATTTTTTAAATGCCGTTTATATTGTTTCAGAATAATTTTTAGGTAGAATAAAAAGCAATGTTTTAGAATCGTGTTTATGCGCCAATTAAATTTAAAATTTACGAAAGTTTGATAAGAGGTTGAGAATTCAGTTTTGTTACATTTCACATTTTCTAGAAAAAAAAAAAGTGTAAAAATGATTTTTTTTTTTAATTTGTTTTCAATTAAAATTTTGGTTTTGTGAATATTTTTTTTAAATCACCTTTTCACAATCTGGAAACCGTTGATGGACCGTTTGGTATAATGACGCCGTGGGCAACTTTAAATTTCTATTTTCTCTAATCGAGTTTTTTAATTAATTAGTTAATTACAATTAACTAATCTTCCAAATCTTAAATAACTTTAATTACCTTAATGAATTACTAAATTAGTTAACTAATTAGGTAATTATCGTAGAACAGCCATCGGGTAGGAATATGCCGTTCATAAATAAAGAAAAATCACCCCTTTAGATTTTAAAGTAGATGAGACTTATTTGATGGATAGGAGCGTTGTATTTTTTTTTTTTTTGATATTTCGAAAAGCTTGTTTTTAAATTTTAAAATAAATTCATTTAATTTAGAACAACAGAACAGAAGATGCGTTTTTGAAACATTTTATAATTATAAACATTAACATGGTTTTTAAACTTTTCAAAAAAATGTTTTAGATCTGATTCCACTGTATTTTCATTGGCAAACAAGGAAACATTCATTTAACAAAACTTTTCTAAACCACATTTTTTAAAATGCAAATTTTCAAATCCTAAAACAAAATTTGCAGCATAAAATGATGTAGAAGCCTCTACAAATACTGATCAAATATAAAAAAAAATAGAGCAAGGCATTTTAAAATAAAAAGTTTAGATTTTCGAAAAAAAAAATCCTGGTTGAAAAAAATACTTTCATTTTTCATATTTACTAAGAATTTGCTATTTTGACAACTTTATATAATTTTTGGACTTGAAATTTGCAATATTATTCTCAAGTGGAAGCTCCATAATGTTTTCACTTGTTTTTTTTCTTCTAAATTCTCAGACACATGTTTAGAAAAGTTGAATTGAAAGCGATTCTGAGTCAATCGCCACTGTCCAGTCCGTCTAGGATAAATACTAATTTTAACTTTAATTATTTAACTAACTTGTCGTTTAGAAGTTATATAAGTTAATTTCGTTAGCATCACACTATATTTAGTTGATTTTCTGGCTTCATTTTAATCAAAATGAACTAAAAACCAGTTTTTCTTTGCTCGATAGTCCGTCTGCAGTTTGTTAAACTGTCCGCACCGCGGTGTTTGATTTTCTAAAAAAAAAAAAAACTTTTTCTGTACTAAATTTCAAAAAAATTAATTCTGTTTAAATTTTTTTGATAATTTTCTACCACTAGACCACTACATTTTGACGAAGAGCGCTAGTCGTAATTTGGAGAATTTGGCGCGCATCATTTCCGCCGGCCGCCTTCCAGGTCTCTTTCAGGGAGAACAAAAGTTGCAAAAATGAGTTTGACTGAAGCACGCTGCAGCGATTAGCGGAACTTAATCTCTTCTCCTTCGGAGGTGCTGGAAGCGCTGAATCGACTCCTGGAATACAACGGCAGTCTAAAAGTGTTTTCGCGCGCTTTTCGAAATCGCTTCATTGAATTCCATTTCGACGGAATCCCAATGACCGAATCATCGCTGCTACATTCCGCTGCAAGAGGATTATTGGAGCGCCAACTGCACTTCAAAAGCGCTTTTCACAATTACAAGGTATAAAACTAAAAGCGATTTTAAGAACAAAAATGTGTAAATCACCGATTAGACTTTGAAATTGAAATACTAGCGATTTAAAGCCCATTATTTTGATGTGTCCATTAATTGATGATTGCGACAGGTCAAGGGTCACACTGCAATTACCCTTATTTCTGCATGGACAAAATGTTAACTTTTTGAAAATTGTCTTTTTGCCTACATTTGTGGTTTGAAGTTTTTAAATTCGACGCTGGATTTTGAACATTTCTTGAAATTTGTTAGTTGAAGTCAAAAGCGAGTTCACGCTTTGAGCCAAAGCTCGGCCGCTGTTTGAAGGAAACCGGACACATTGACTGGACCCTTCAAATGCGGCGTTCTGATTGGTTGTTCGCTCCGATTCAATGAGGCAATCCTATTGATCAATGAGACGAGGGAAAACGAGCATATCGTTCAACTTCTTTACCCAATCGTTGAATCAGCGCCTAGTCGCTGTCAATACATGCACAGCGACGGCAGCGATTTACTTGGAGGCCGTTCGAAATCATTTGGAAAATATAAAAAAATAATCAAAAAATTTGGAGCTTTTGGTTGTTTTCGAAAATGAGTTTCAAATAAGTTTCAGTTTTTCAGTATTTTAAAGATTTTGTTCTAAAAAAAATTATGGTTTCGAAATTGTGTTTAATTTTTTAGATTGGTAGAATTGGATTTTGAAAACGCCATATGGAACAATGTTGGATTCAATTTGGGGAGATGGAAGTAAGAACAGTTACATGATCAAATTAGCTTATTGAATTTTTAAAAATTTATAAAAGTTAAATTTATATGATAAATTAATATGTTAATAAAATTAAATTTATTTTAGTTTTATTTTAGAGTTTTTTAAAGTCATGTTTCATAACAACATTGTGAACAAGGAAGTTGAAACGGTTTTTGAATTTTCTGTTTTAAATAAAGAAAAATTAGAATGGAACATGATGTGTTTGTCACCGTTCGCTTTCCAGGGATAAGCCCGTTGAGTTCCAGGACATTTTACGACCAATCAGAGAAGAGTTCGAGGCTCTTTTCACCTCGACCTTTGACCGAAACTCGAAATTCTGAGGTCATGTGATCAATTGATGCTGGAAAGACCTAAGCTGGTTCTTCCAGCGTCCTTCTAAAGTTGTTTGAAATCATTTGAAATCTGTAATTTAATATTTTTTCTTTTCAAAATGTAGTTTTCGAATTTCCGATTTTCGAAAACGGGTTATTTTGAAATTCAATCTTAAAGTCTTTCGATTCGTGTATTTTTTTAATTAGTGGAGGTGATGGAGATGGGCGGTTTTTTTTGGCAGACGAAATTTGATTGGCTGATATTTCGGTGCAGGAACCTGAGCGGAGGCTGCTATTGGCTGAAAAGGGAGACAAAACGCCCAAGCTCGTTGTTGCGCATGACAAGTTCCATTTTATTGGCACAATTAACCCAGGAGGAGATAGTGAAAACAAAGAGGTTAGCGCTGGAAATCGCTGAAATTAAAAATTAAACAGCACTATTTTGTAAAAAATCAAACAGCTTGTTTTAAATTTTGAATTGAATCCCGTGCATTTCCGTTGCAACAATTTCACCAACCTTATAAACACTTTTTGTTAATATTTTTCTTGTCAACGATGTTTTATCGTTACACAATTTTTTTTCTCAAAATTTTGAAAATTAATTTATGCCCAAATATTTGAAAAGGGGGCCATTGAAGGGTCTGATTGAGGGCTGCTGAGCTGTATCAAACTGGTTGTAATCTGAGACATCAAGTGAGTTTCACTGTGGACCCGAATCGCTGCAGCTATTGGCTTAGAAAGTTATCCAGATGCGGATTCAGCGCTGCTTCTTTTCTTGTAGAAACACTTACCGAGACCCTTAAGATCTCCCTCGAAATGGGCTGGATGACAATTTTGGCAGTTTTTTTAAATTTTGTTTAAAAAATGTATTTCATTTAAACGGAACGATTACAAACGTATTTATTAATAATTTTTTAACAATTTTTAACCGGGCTCATCAATCGTATTTTTTCAAAAACATTAACAAATACGTTTTTTTTTAATTCAGGTGTTTTCCGTTCTAAGTTTTTTTTTTAAATAGTGTGTACAAGTTTGCCAAACAATTTTTAATCAAAGTCGGTAGTTGTATTTTTGAAATCTCATAGTCTTTGTTTTTGGGCAGCGGTTTAAAAATTTTGTTTAAAAAAATTAATAAGCATTATTTTCAAAAAATTTTTTTTTAAAAGCTTGAAGTGACATTTTTTTTTTTAAATTACGCTTAAGTTTCATAGGTAGTTAAAATATTTGTAGAATGACAGGGATAATAATTTAAAAAATCTGTATTAAAAACAATTGCAGCGCAGAGACAGAAATTAGCTGGATACAATTTTTTTAAAGTGTAAATTATTTACGTTTTCAACTCTCTATAAAATTTTTGAAATTTCAAATCTGTTTAAGTTTTTTTCACCTGCGGTTATCAGGCGAAAGCTACGGAGGTTGGTGTCCTCCCTTTGTGGTGTTCCTCCCTGGTATTTCGTTAGTTTAGTAGTCGAATTTATTTGGATTTTTTAAATTTAGAACACAACTAAACTTTCCTTTTTTTTAATTTTTTTTCTCTTTCAAAATATTGAAATTCTTTTTTAAATAAACAACATTTTTATAACCAAACTATTGTAATACGTCGTTTGGAACAATTTTGGATTATATTGGGTGAAAATCGAACAAAACGCAAAACGGCGATTCAAAATGGCCGACAAAGTTTCTCGTTGACGACGTTCCGCTACTTGGAGAATTTGACGTCGGAGAACGTTGAAGTGGGCCTGGTGACTAAACGGGGTTTTCGCCGCCTCACTGTCGCCGAAATGACTATTTATCCAGCTAGTAATCTAAAGTGGCTTACTTTTTTGTTCCTTTAATTGATTAAGATTAATTACTTAATTGGGTAATTAATTAGTTGGTTGTTAATTAAAGGTTTGGATAATTAAACTGCCGACGGACGGACGGCTCACTCAAAAACGTTAAAAAAAAATTATTGCAAGTTTTGTTTGTACTCTTATTCCTTGATTAGTTAATTAATTAGTTAATTATTGCAGTGCAGCTCAGACATGCCGTTCACAAAAAAATAAAATAAAATCGTAGACATTCTTTTCAAAGGGTTTCAGTTTCGAATTTGTTTCACGTAAGTTTGTTTTGAAAATACTATTTCATAAAATAACTTTTCTAATTTTTGTTTAAGTCTAGGCTAATTACTAGATATTTAAGTTGAACTAATATTGACTAATATTTATTAAATTTTAAAAAATCTGTATTTTTTAAATTGCTTAAATATTTTTAAACGTTAGAGACGAGAGAGAAAATCGCTGAAATTCTCGGAACTCAGTTCCATATCCTCCTAGCAAAAACATAGTTGTACTTTGTAGCGCTTAATTTAAGGAATTTGTAGCTTTTTTTTTTTAAAAATGTGTTCGAATTTTAGAAACGATTCCGGTTTTTGAATTTTTGTTAAAATACAAACTTTCAAAATTTAAATGTTTGACTTCCACGCCGATGGTGACTTCCATTCAATCGGGCGTTGTAAAGTGCCTCATGTTCAGTTTGGTTACGCAAGTATATGGTTCTTCTTTTTTTTTTTAGAAAATTGTTTTTTTTTTGTTTTAGAAAACTTTTTTTTTTGCTTTAGAAAACTGTTCTTTTTTTGTTTTAGAAAACTGTTTTTTTTTGCTTTAGAAAACTCTTTTCTCTTCATTTCTTAACTTTCGGTTTTAAACGTTAGGTTTAGGTTTTAGAGAATTGTTGTAAGTGAATACACATAGGTCAAACATTAACGGGTCAAAAAATGCTGATTTCGGTCGCATAGCGAGCGGAAACTGCATTTTTTGGCTCGTTTCAGTGAATTGGTTTTGAACTTCGACCTCTAATAATTTTTGAGCAAGGGGTATTTTTATTATTTTAAGATAATTGTAATTTTAGAGGTTTTTGTAGTGTAGATATTGTTAACCTGTAGAGATTTTTATTTTAGAGGTTTTTGTAGTGTAGAGATTATTAACCTGTAGAGATTTTTATTTTATAGGTTTTTGTAGTGTAGATATTATTAACCTGTAGAGATTTTTATTTTAGAGGTTTTTGTAGTGTAGATATTATTAACCTGTAGAATTTTTATTTTAGAGGTTTTTGTGGTGTAAATATTATTACCCTATAGAGATTTTTATTTTAGAGATTTTTTGTAGAGATTTTTTTTAGAGAATGGCATGGCCCCTGCTGAATCAGTCCTCATTTGGACAACAAGTGGCAAATCAGTCCTCATTTGGACAACAAGTGGCAAATCAGTCCTCATTTGGACAACAAGTGGCAAATCAGTCCTCATTTGG
>JAQFYP010003415.1:0-10937 GCA_034694865.1 Bilobella braunerae | reverse complement strand
CCGTGTCAGACCGTGTCAGACCATGTCAGACCATGTCAGACCGTGACCGACCGTGTCAAACCGTGTCAGACCTTGTCAGACCGTGTCAGACCGTGTCGGATCATTTCAGATTGTGTTAGATTGTGTCAGACCGCGTCAGACCGTGTCCGACTGTGTCAGATTGTGTGTCAGACCGTGACCGACCGTGTCAGACCGTGACGGACCATGTCAGACTAGAGTCAGAACAGGGCAAAATGTTGCCTTTTTTAAAACAGTATTCCGATTACGAGTTAGAAATTGAATTTTTAAACCTTTTTCCGACGCTTAAAAACTATAGGTGGCAAGTAGTACGATGCATTTTCAAACCAGTATTCTAATCACGAGTTAGAAATTGAATTTTTGTAATACCACCGGACACTTAAAGCTATAGAAAAGGTCAGATCATGTCAGACCGTGTCAGACCATGTCAGACCGTGACCGACCGTGTCAGACCATATGGTATTATGAATTCGGAATAATTTTTTTTTGAAGTTTCTAACCACAAAATTACAAACTGTTTGATACTTAACATATTGATGCCAGGTCATTTGTAACCAATCCGCGCCTTTTACACAGACATGGCCCTGATATGGGATACGGACAATACATGGTAGCATACCGGTTTAGCATGTCCAATGTCTTAAAAAAAATTCAAAATGTTCAAAAATTTTCCGAACTGTTCATTCTATCCAAAACTACGCAAAACAGTTTATCTAAGTCCGCTTTGTTTACTCAGTAACAATTTTTCAAAACCTGAATTGGTCACATATTTCAAGGTTTGCAACTCGAATGTTACCAAAGAAATGTTTCTCGGTTATAAAAACGCAACTTTTGACAGAGAATTTTTCAGGGAAATGTAATTTAAAATTTTAAAGGTAAATAAGTTTATTTAAAAAGTTATTCCAAACTTTTGCATCATAAAGATTGCACACTGTAAGTTGTTTTTATTCAAGAATATTAATCATGAATATTTTTTTATACTAGACAAGCCATTCACAGGACAGAAGAGCATTATTACCTGTTTTTTCGTGTGTATAAATTCATTTTTGCAAGTGTTTTTTTTGCCTGAGTGATTATAAAGATTGGGAATAATAAATCCAATGTCCAAGGACGGGCTTGCCCTGCTAATCAAATCAAATAAAAACAAAACTAAAACTGCGATACTTGGAACTTAACCTTACCTTTGAAAGACCATGTAATTTTTACCGTAATACGCACTTACAAATCCTTCATTGCTTTCAAATAGATTACAGTTTTATTTTATAGAATAACGTAAAAGTGTATTAAATATAAATTGATTCATCTGCGTCTGCGTATCCTTTGTTTTCCTCCCTCGGTATGAAATCTTTTGTGGTGCAGTAAAAGGCTCTTGTTCTCCTTGAAACTCGTGTGACATAAGGGACACTTGAAGGGCTGCTCCGTCGTGTGTGACACAATATGGCCCTTGAGCGTGTACTTGTCCACGAAGGACTTGGAGCAGTGTGGACAGGGCCAGTCCCGGTCGTTGGTGTGTAACAACTTGACGTGACGTACCAGCTGGGGCTTGGTGTGGGTACCATACTCACACATTGCACAGCGATACTTCTTGTCTTGAGAGTGTGTTCTCAAGTGCCCCTGCAACTGGCCCTTGCTTGGACAGGTAAAGTCACACTGGGGGCACTTAAAAGGCCTCTCGAGGGTGTGCTTTGACCTCACGTGAACGTCGAGATACGCTTGTGATATTGCGGCGTATCCGCACGTGCACATAAAACGACTGACGTTGGTGTGACTGATATGGTGCCTCTCGAGGGCTTGTTTTGTGGTGTACACTTTCTCACATTCGTTGCACACGAATTCACGCTTAGGTTTAGCATTAGGCGGTTTCTTTGAAATGTGGTTGGCTTTCATGGTTACCAGACTGGGTGAGCTTTCATTGGTTTCCATGGTTGCACACATCATTACCATCTTATCCGTTTCATTGTTTACAGTTTTTGGTGCTGTTTCGTTGGTGTCCATGGCTGCACACATCGGTACTATATCCGTAGTTTCCATCTTTACATAAATTGGTACGGTTTCTTTTGTTTGCATGATTGCACATATTTCTGATTCCAGACTGATTTTGCAATCTTCATCATTCTTTATATATGCAATCATTTTTCACCTATTCATCTGCAAAAATCTCAATTTAAAAAATAATGTTTTAGGTATGATTCAGTAGTAAATTAGGTTAAACGTAGCTTACGGATGGCACTCACTTTTAGGCTGAAACCTAACTGTTAAATTCAAATAATAAGTAGTAAGAGTGATATTGCAATTGAAATCATATGATTTCTAGTTGAGTGAAGCACATAACACACTGACGTAAAATTTGGAATAGGTTTATTAGACTATGACTAGTCTATGGTTATTACTGATTTTTTTTTGTTTCATAAACTATAATGTAATGTGTTTTAAACAAGCTTTTTTCTAAATATCAAAACAATAAACAATTATTGCGAACTAATTTGATTTTATTTTTTGTTTACCACAAATGTGCAAGTTTGAGGTGGTTACATTTGTGCTATTTGCAAGACTCAAAAAAGTAAGTGTCAATCAATTTTTTATAAAAATTCCGTAGGCTTAACGTAAATTTTTGGACTGTTGATTCCGTCTACTTTAATAGTTATATCAATTTTTATTAGTAATTCTACTATGTTAACTATGAATAAACCAATTAAATCTTTGTAATTCCGAAGCTAGTTGGATTAAAACATCCAAACGTAAAATATATTCCAAAATATAATTTCAAGATGAAAACTTGTATAGAAATGTTAAATACTAAATTTACATTCATGAATAAACACAAAATTTCACACCCGCAGAATTGACGCGGCTACGAAACTCTCGTTGTAGTATTAAAAATTAAGCTTGATTTGGTACCGCAGCTTTAAAGCACATCTGGGGGGTACAGGATCATTTAAATTTAAATCTAGTACATTACCGCCAAAATATTTCTCATTGTTCTAAAATATTATCAAGCTGTATCACAGTCTATTCAACACTTACAAATGTTGCTGACTGTTGTATCAAATAGCAAAAAAATAGTAGTATAAACAAGGTTTTTATACAAAAAAATTTTTTTCATGTTGTGTCATGTTTTTGTGTTTTTAGAAATTTTATGAAATAGAAGTGTCAAGTTCCTAATTTACGTTACTTAGGTTAGGTTATTTGTATAAATATGACTTAAATGTTCTACAGCTGCTTTGCAAGCCGTGTTTTTACAAGGCTTATCAATTTCCACTGACGTATTTACATAGCAAATTTCTTTAAATGTGTGTAAACTTCGATATTTGTAATCATGTCACAATTTCTGCTTTGTTACCCTTGAATTTACAGTGATGATTCCTTAAACTTCGTCCAACTACTTTTCCGGAACATAGTATCATCATGAATAATATTCCTCCAGCATTTGGCGTCCTGCAGATTCGTTCCACTAAACATCGATGGATTATTGGAGTCAGTAAATAGAAGTTAATTGTACAATAACTTATTTGTGTAATAAATTGCTTATAAAATTTCATTTCAATGAGACAGATCAGCCCTGTCACATTTACTGCTACTTCACCATTTTTATGTAATACTAAATTTTAGACGCAATTATAGTATACATTATGGTTTCTACAAGTACTTTTTTAAGTACTAGCGAAAGCCCGGAAAAACAAATTTTCCGGTTTTCGGGTCGTTTAATAATCAACAAATTAGGGAGACTCGTGAGCACGACTTGCGTTTTCAAAGTTAACGTTAATTTAGGCAAATACTTAGCTGCCTACCGTAAAACTTCTAATAAGAGGCGGGTTTCCAGTAATAGACGGGTCTCTAATAGTGAGCGGGGGTCAACCTCTCCTCATTCAAATAGTGAGCGGTCTCCAATACTGGGCGAGTCTCCCAACAATAGACGGGGAGATCGCAAATGGAGCTAGTATGTGGGTTCATTTGTAAAGAAATTACCTATTTAACACTAGTGTTACAGATATTATGTACGCTTTTAGATTGCATTAATTGCATAATGGTCTATAACGCCTAATTTAATTAAATTTGAAACAGAGTTTAATCCAACTTGCAAAAATGATTCAGGTAAAGTACCTGCTTGACAAGTTTTCGTCAAGACAAACATCAACAAAAATTAAAAGCTGAAGATTTTTTGGAAAATCATTTAATTTTGATTTTGTAATTTTGTAATTCTTATTTTTAGATTTAGATTTGCCTTGATATAAATAAATTTATAATAAAAATAAATAATGAGCGGTCTCTATGAAAGAACGGGTCTCTATTAATGGGGTGGGGGTCGGGAAAGAAAATTGAAATAGTGGACGGGTCTCTTATTAGAAGTTTTACGGTAATTGAAAATTTAGGCGTTGGAAAGTTGCATTTGTGGGTACTTACGTCTTAGGACGGGCTCATTTAGTTAGTATTCAAAATAAATGCTGCCATGTTGCCAGCATTAAGTTTGTTAATTGATTTATCGAAAAATATCATGTTGTCCATGCACTTTGATTTTTTTTTCAATTTTTTTTTTACTTTAAATTTATTTTCAAAATATATAACCAATCATTCAATTTTTTTTCGCAGTAATCTGATTAATTTTTCATTAATAAGACTTTTGGTATTGCCTTTGAGAGTATGTTTGTCAAATTTTGGATATACATTTGCCTACAAGACATGCGTTTACATGCAAAATATACTCACAAGTAAACTATATACAAACTATTGTATAATTGTGCATCATGCTTGTAATAAAAGATAAGTGTGCGTGAAGCTTGGGCAATTTTATGGCACATAAATATTTTTGAAGCCATTTGGAAATGTGCTTACATACTGCATCCTAATGTCACAGCTAAAATCTTTTGGCAAATAAATAAACATCTATTAATTATATTTTTTGTATCCTATGTACTTATTCATACGTTCTATCCCTATAATACACTATTCTGTAATGTGGATTTTGATGTACACGACTTAGGTAATAAAATAGTGTGTAGGTATAGTAATTATATATATTAATATATATTTATATATTTAATATAAAGTATCGATATTATACTGCCCCACAGGTTTAGGCGTTAAATAAAATAATTATTAATTATATAATAATATATTAATGAATTATGATTTTATAATATATTATAATGACATAGAACAATTTTTAATTATATTAAATTGTGCAACTATTTTTGCCAAAAATTTGCTTAAACTTGATTCTGGGAAACTACTTACAAATATTAACTGACGTTGAACTTACTGGGTCTGCCTATTCTTGAACAATACCTTTAAAGTGGTAAACAAGTATGAACATATGGCGTTCTTATCTTTTTTTTACAGCACACAATTGTTTATGAAAAGACTTGCTAAAAGCATTACTGGTGATTTTTTAGTTCAAAATTTTGCTCAAAATTTGAAAATAGGCAAACAATTTGCCGTTTCCCGCCAATATTAAACTAGAATCGGAAATTTTAAGGGTAAAAAGCTTCACAGGAGCATTAATTCAACATGTTTTTTTTTGCATAACCACTTTAATCCTATTGGATTTAGATCTAGTAGGTTGATGCAGCAAAAGAAGGACGTGGTAACCTTGTTTTTGTAAAGGTCAAAATTGAACTATAGTAAAAGTACAGGTTCCAATGAATGAAACTGGTTAGGTTAGTAGCAAAAGCTGTTTTATGCTCTTGTCTGCTTCGTCCGTCCGCCCGTCTACAATTTTACTCGGGACAGATTTCAAATATGTACTTATTTATTACCCCGTGATATAAACCCCAATGAAGGGTTTGATATAGGTATTTGTAAGAGACCCGTATAGTCAAAAAGTACTTTAAGGTTTACAAATTATTTTTACTTGTTGGTGAAACAAATTATAGTACGCGTCCTAGGGCCTTTTTGAAAAAAAAAACGAGTAGTATTAGTTCCTGTGCGACTTCAAAGGGCCTTTCAAGTGTATTAAAAATGCCTTTCGCTGTTTAGTAAAATCCTTTTTACTATACTATAGTTATTTTTTAGTGGTTTGGGTAAGGCTATGGCAGTGGCAATGGTCATTCCTTCTTAATTATACCTGAGCAACTATGAACGATTTGTCGAATTCTTAGAAAAAATACATAGATTCAGAAAACTGGTCTGGAGTAAATTAAGGCCTTTGGAAACTTAATTTTTGATGAGTACTTAATTTACTCAAAAGTTGTATTCTCGAGATTATTATATTGACGAGTTCCAGAAACTTGTAGAAATTGTACAAATTTCAAACAGAAAGCACATAGCAATTTTGCGTCAACCAATAGAACATATGTAACGTGTAATTCTAAAAATTTTGAGACAACAAAATACGGTCGTTTAGCTGTTGTCCTTGTCGTTGTCCAAAAAAAAATCGCTCCTCTAAATCTCCGTCTCCGTGCCACTATTTTGTATACATTCAGTATCTTGCAATGTACACCAAGTGTACCTCCTTGCAATAATTTCTCATTTATGTCTAAAGCATTTGTTGATGAATATTTATAGTTTGAGCGAAAAGAAAGTTTTTGAGCATTTGGTGTGACATGAGGGGCAATTTGCTTTTTTTAGTTGTGATCTTGTTCTACAGTTTTGTCGAAGTTTTTACCGTCCTAAATAATTTTGACGATTTGGATATACTAGAGTGGTATGCCGATTCTTTTAAACTGGGAGTCATTTTTGTATACCGTCAAACTACAGCAATTTAAAAATTCCGGAGTTAAGACCGAAGGTCAAGGAAAGTAAGCTTAATTTCTAAAATGCAAATTATCAAATTTACAAAAAAAAAAAAGAAAGATGATCATTTTTGAATGACTTACAAAACATTTACTACAATTTTTTAAATTTGTGTTCTAATTGAAACAGCTTCCGGTAATTGTGGGGGATCACAGTGTCCAAACGGAACAAAAGAGTCAAACTCGTCGACCACAAATCCTACTGTCATAGTCGTTGCCCTACAAATTCAAAGTATCCGCGAAATAAACGAAGAGGAGCAGGTGAGTCACGTGACCTGTAGGGGCTTTTGTAAAAAAAATACTTTCATTGGTGATTGATGCGCTCGCAATCACATAACTTTTGGAATCAGTTTTTTGTCGGTTTAAGAGTAGTTTAAGTAAATTCCACAAGACTTGTGTGCTCATGACTTTTTGTTCAATAAATATCACGTGATTTAAGCAATTTGCCCAATCACTAGTTAAATCTATGCAGGATTTTTCTGTGCGTTTGTATGATGTTCCATTAAAACGCAAAAGCATTTGGAGAACTATATTATTATAATCGAGAGTGTCTATTTATATCACGTCACTATCATACACAGACCCCAAATAACTATTAATGGTTTCAAAAGTACTATCCCAGAGTAAAAAATTAAAGCATTTGATAACTTTAAAACTGTGTCATGATAATGCAATAAAAATTTTATTAGCAAAATTAGTAATAGAAAAACAACCAACTATTTTACGAAATTAAAAATTGTTTAAAAAAAATGAATATAAAATATATATTGTGACGCTGCACTTGAGGCGCCAGCGAAATTTAACGACGTGGCTACTCGGCATTGATGGATTCGCTCAAATGGCAGAATGGTGGCTCGCGGCACTTGCTTGGCAAGGGCAAAGAATTCGGCGCTGGACTAGACAACCGACTAAAAAGACGACGTGATCTTTAATGGCAACAATGAGATGACAAGGTCAAGGGTCACGGTGGGGCTACGACGGCTCTCTTGAGTATGGACATTTTGACTGGACAAGGGGAAACGGTGGACTGACAAACCCAGAGCCTCGACTACCTGGCGTGCACTACTATTTATAGTAGTGGATCCAAGGACAAACTTATGAACTCTAAACTAGTGACAAGAAATGAAAAAACTACAACTACTGATAAGACTAACTAAGACAAGCTAATTTACCTACTGTCGTCGCGGGCACGGCGTCCTCGAATTCCTCGATGTTGTGACCGTGACAATACATAAATCTATTTATTTAGAATGCGGCAAATTTTGGTACAATGATCCGTGGAAAAACGTTTAGTTAGTTAGTGACTAAATCAACTAAATACTCAACTTAACGATAATTTCATTGAAAATTGGAAAATCACATTTAGCTAGTCGTTACAAAGTGCGGTTAATGAACCGTACCCTTCTTGGAGGAGTAGGAGGTCGAGCGAGAGCCGGCGATCAAATCTCTCTCTAATAGGCGCTTTCCTTTTGTCATTACTTGTAGCACGCTGTGTCTCATTCTCTCTCATGCCCAATTCATTGCTATTAACCGCATGGGCGGCGCCGTGCTAGTTTTGCATAATAAATGTAATAATATGATGCATAATTGTAAAAATGTTTTTGCGTTCAGAAAATTATCCTCGACGTCGATCTGATGGATCACTGGCATGACTATGCCCTATTTCCACAAAGTAACATTTTGTCATCAGACGTTACTGAAAGCCTGAGCGATCTTCTGAGTAAATATGAAAAAACTTCAATGAACGCGACCCTATATAAAGGAATTTGGAAACCAGACATTTTTATTGGTGCACAAATACTCGTCAATTGTCATTTTGTGCAGTTATAACAAATCTTTTTTCACAGAGCGTGTTGACAAAGTTTGGAAGCCTGAACTCATGTCTAACCCTTCGTCGGTTAGGTGCATCAGCCAATCAGCAAGCATCATTTACACAACGAGGTGATTTTAACAAAACAAATGTTCACTTTAACACAAATTAAAAGTTAACCTAAATACTAATTAAGCTTTGTTAGTTGTCGTTCAAGTATTTTCTAATTTGAAACATACTCCTATTTACAAACCATTTTTTTTTCAGAGCTTCCGTAAAAGTCGACTGTTCCATAAACTTTGAGTATTATCCTGCAGATACACAGAACTGCATTTTGGACCTGCGCAGTTGTAAGGCAAATATTTTTTTGTACTTTAAGTAGTTCACAAACAACAAAGTTAAAAAAAACTTTTCAAATGCAAAATTGGACTTATTTCTTAAGTTTCAAATTTCCTTTTTTTTTTAAAATTCGACGCTTGATCGAACGGATGAAACGAAATTGGAGCTGCGTTGGAATCCTGGAGCGTAGCTTGTGAACATAAACACAGACGACAATTTTGACTTGAAGCTCTCCTATGTTGCGGAAAGGAAGCTACGCGTGCGCGGAATAAATTTAACATCTAACAGACATCTAACTAATTATTCATTATTACCTCATATTTTTAAGCTTGTTTGTCTACACTGCTCAAATAGAAGCCATTTATGATGTGCTGCAGCTCAAGTTGTCCATGCAAACAAACTTCAAACTGCATTTTTAGTCATAATTACTTGGCTCAGCTTCCTAATTCCAGAAGATCTCATCGAAGGAAGAATAGGTGACAATGAAAAATTAGTTGTAATTAGCAAAACAATTAAAATAGCTACAATTAAATATAGTTAACTGTCAATAGCACTTAAACAACAAAATATTACTTAACTTTAAATCAAATAATTATAACAGAACTTAAACAAAGTTAGCTTAACCTAATTACGATTTTTTTTTTAAATTTAGCTTGAATCAAATGAATTGAACTTTTTACCATACTTATCTCATTTAAAACAGGAATTTCCATGACAACAATTTTGACGCTCACTGCCATGTTCTCTTCAGTCAGGTACAGGGTATGTATCCAAATTTATTTTTATTTGAAAATTTTTAAGTCACAAATAAATTTAAATTTAAAGTTTTAATTAACTTTTTTTATACGTAAGGTAAATATTACCCTTTCTCATAACGCTTTCGCTTTTGCCTCCCTGGATTGTTGTTGTCTATTCCTAAGTCTTTCGAAAATAATCGATTAACCGGCTTTAATTATTACTTATTAAAATTTATTAAAGGGAAAACTACTATATGCTTTCGCTGTGTGTGTCCGTCCAGCCGCCTGAGTATGCTGTAGCAACCAGTTTTTTTTTTCAAATAAACAACTTTGGATAAACTATCCGTTATTTATCTGTTAACCCGATGCTAAAAGTTGAGATTAAACCCAACCAGACAATTACGCATAATTATATCAAATCATTATGAATTGGAAGTGTCGAAATTCGGCGAAGAAAAATTTATCACCCTCAATTCTTGGCGGAATGTCACCGGTTGCATCGACGATTATTACAGAAACAAGCTACATGAGAAAAGTTTTTATAATACATTTAAATTTAAACCGAAATAGGCTTGCGCAAGAAATTTGTTTTTTCTCTTCTTCAGTGCCAATCGAGGAGGTGCTGTTTACGCAGTACGAAGGATCGGCGTCGTTTTTAATTAAGAATCAACTCGAACAGCTCAATATGGAGGCAAAGGAGTACTACTGCTCCTGTCTTAGGACGGGTTTATTTCGCTAGTTTCAAGACAAAATAAAACATCGTTTTAATTTTCAATAGTGAAATAAAAAATCCAATGTGATATGCAAAATATAATGGAAAATACAATTATAGTTTTAATAAAATACAACAGCCAACAAACATTTGAACAAAAAAAAACGCGTTTTGTTCAATACCGCAAATACCGCTGGAACTAGAGTCGGCATATTTGGTGCATAAATGAGATTTGAAAATGGAGTGATTTAGGGCAAAACATTGGCCAAAATTGAGTTCCGGTTTTTCCAGGGTCAAAGGTCAAATGTCACAATATTCTAAATTTAACGCGTTTTGTTCAATCGCGCAAATACCACTGGGGCTACCGTCGCAAAAGTCAGTGCACTAATGAGCTTTCTAAATATAGTAATCTGGGATCAAACTCCGGGAGAAATTTACTTCCGGTTTTTTTTGGGTCAAAAGTCAAATGTCAAAATTCCCTAAAGTTAATGTGTTTTATCTAATCCCGGAAAGATTGCTGCAGCTAGGGGCGCAAAATTGTGCACATAAATAAGATTTGTGACTGGAGGGGTTCACGGCGAAACTTCTGGTAA
>JAQFYP010003414.1:0-10940 GCA_034694865.1 Bilobella braunerae | reverse complement strand
TATAGCAGAAAGCCCATTGACTCACTCCTCAAAACAGCCTAGTCAACTCACAGGCCAAAACCACCCTCCCCCATTCATTAGCACAAGCACAGTTGACCAGGCCAATTGGCAAATGTCAAAGAATTCGAGAGAAAAAAAAAGAAAAAAAAAAGAATTAAGATCTAGTTTTATGATATAGATTTAAGTGGCTGTTGTTACTTAATTATAATATGAAAACTTCCAGACGTGTTTTTGCAATTTCTTACTTACCATGTATGGCAAATGTTGAAGAGTACCCCTGTTTGTCCGTAGAATCAGCATTCGACAAGTATCCTGTTAATAAATATAACAACTAGTTATACAATTAGTATCAGTTTATGGACTGGCATGAACTGATTTATAGGCAGTCTATTCTTATATAAGTATTTATAAATTATTCTAAAAATTAGTTGAAACTAAACCATAGATATAACACTAGCTGTATTAAACTTTTAAATCATATATTGTGATATTTAATGGCAAATAATCTTCTTTTTCAAAAGTACATTTTTTTAAAATATTCGTAAGATTAGAAATATCATTATATAGTGAAGGTTCAACTGTTGCGACAAATTGAAAAATTTAAATACAATTCAAAATTGGATATCAAATGGTTTAAACTTTTTATAACCCGAAAAGTGAAAACTGGTTTCAGGTTCTAATATCTAATAACTACCATTAGGTTAGGCACAGTATCAATTTGAAAGTATAAAAATTATGTACATTGAAAGTGAAGTCTTCACAGCTCAACTGGCATTCGAAGGGAACTAAATTTATGAATACACATAAGGCAGAAATTTAGGCAAAATCCACGAAAAACGTCGATTTAGGGCTTTACATTCGACGCCATAACATTGTATTCAAGTACGCTTTGCCATTTATATATCTTGATTATATTTTAAATACAGTGCTTATTCATTAGCCACAATGATTGAATGGATACACGAAACTTTCTTGTTCAGTAATAAGTTCGTGCGCTAAGATCTAAATATTCATAGTCATATTATAAATAGAAATAAGTAATTTAGATTACTTTTCGCAATTGTCACGTACTCAGTTTCAATTGTTGACAAATAAATTTTAAATAATTTCTATTCCAAACTTTAAAAAATTATGTATCAGTACTAACATGTATTTAATTGTTTAATTTTCCTTTAGATAATCTTACAGATGATAAAGATGAAGGCTGTCACACAATTCTAAATCAATTATAGAATAATTTTTTGTAACAATACTCTAACTACGAACGTTGAACATTAACGTGAAGTAAGATAATATGAAGTGTAAGTACCACCTACAGTAGTCAAAGTTCAGCTTTTAGTTAGTTCGGATATCGTTTGTAATTTTTCAAAAAACCATTCATCTTGCTTATGTTATAGAATTGGGGTCTTTGCAAATGGCGTTTTTCTTGTATGTAGTCAATAAGGCACCCTAAATTGCGGTATTTTTTTTAACTTTGTTAGATTTACGAAAAAAATATTTGAGTTAATTTTAAGTTGATGTATTCTTAACTCAATTTTGGGCTGAAGAAAAACGGAACTGGAAACAAGTGAATTATTGTCAGAGTTGTTCGCCTATTAATAAGTAAAATTGTAGCGAAACTTCAGATAATTATTATATGGTCAAATTATGATTCTCATGGTCATTAACTTTAATGTTATCAATAAATAAATACCACAAAGATTATCAATAAAGTCAGATTTTTTTTCATATAAATAATATGATAAATTGGGGTAAAACGGTCAACCAAGTAGCGGAAGAGAACTAGTCAGAATACATTAGACAATAGTAAAATAATTGAATCATTAGATTGGAAAATAGAACTTTGGATATCGAGGTTTTGTTATTGGAAATCAAGGAATCATTTCCGGGTAAACTGGGCCTCTGGTGATTTATGTCATTAATTTATAAATTTATTTCATGTCGGTGGGCGTGATGACGAACTAAGAAATGGCTCTGGTAAAGGGAATGCTGATCAATGGTCCTGGCAACGGTGAGTGAGTGACAGTCGGAGGCCTGATTTCTGAATACGGCGTGGGAGTGCTAGTCGGTGGTCATGTAAACTATGGTGCAGATAGGTCGTCCTCGTCTGTGTTTAGTTGTGACTTTATCAATGGGCAATGCTGAGTGGTGGCTCTGATGTGGCAGCGTTGAGACGTGTCGTCAGTGGTTGTGTTGGAGGCGAGAGATTGATGGAGGCATTTTTGGCAAGAAATACGTCTCATAAACCTCTAAAACCTATGTAAAACAGACGCATAAGAGGCACGGACTTTCAGTTGGCCAAGTAACTGGAATACAACACTGGGCGCAGTATGGGCGGGCAAAATTTGGGCACATTGCATCGCGACGGGGGCGAAAAATATTCGCTAGGAAAAAAATTAGCATTTTATGGGTTGAGCTGAGGTTTTAGCGTTTAAGTTAAAAATAGGTTTTCAAAAAACTTAAACCATATAACAAAATAGCATAAACTTAAGTGAAATAAAACTATTATTTCAACACCATAGTACAACAAAAGCTAACTTAATAATTTCAAAAATGAGAAACTTGTCAGACAATTTTCAATCAAAAATTTTTAAAACTATTAAAAACCTAAATAAAAACAAATTAAGAAAACTAAAAACTAAATTGTCAAACGAGTTGTTTGGTCAAACGCGTAATATAGTAAAAAAAATTGTTATCAAATGTAAACCGTTGCAAACGCAGGTAAACAAGTACCGTATTAATGTTTCTAAAATGCTATTTGTAAAAACACAAATAGTTTTACACCCCAACCCATAGCGTAGTTAGTTACAACTTTCAACCATAGCCACCCTTCCAACTTCGCAGTACATCTGAGCAGAATACACAGTAGACAAAAAAACAATTCATACTTTAACGCTGCAAACTTAAAATAATGTTTAGAAATGATTAAAATCTTTCAATTCCCAAGGCGTTGTGTGGTAGAGGTTTGCATGGTATGAATAAAGTTGTACCCTGGCATCTATAACACCAAATTTGAAAATTTGCAATTGATTTGTTAGTAGTTTGCTTGAATGTTCTACTTATGATAAAATAATGATGTATGTAATCAAAACTCAACACGTGTTGAAGCAAAATAAATCAACGAGTGGAAAACGACTACACTGATTTATTGGTTCAGTATTTCTAAGAAGTAAAATTGACGCTAGAAGTAACATTCTGTTGAAATAAAAGCCAAATTATACTCAAAAATTTGCTTGTGGCTTTTGTGATAATATTAATTTATTATTCTAATGTCTTAGTATTCTTTCCGCACAGGAGGTACTGATTATTTTGACCTTAATATTTTTTCAATACTACATAAAAATGTAAAATTAAATATTTTATTTAGTAAGTATAGTTTTTTTTTGTTCGCTTAGCGCTTCAGCCTTTAGCGTTTGAGGCATTTTGAACGACTAAAATTGGTTACCCACAAAATTAACTTATTAATATTTTTTGCTAAAGCGATAGTTTCACGACACAACAGATTTAAAGAAATGCAAATAAAATTATTGTTATTATTTAGAGACATTTATTGTAGTCTACGAGGAGTTCAACTGAGATTAAGTATTTTTCTGTCTGTCAGATATTACAAATAAACAATTACAGCTACAAATAAGATACAATCAACAAATAATTTTTTATTGGAGCAACAATTTTCAAAAGATATTGTTTAATATTCCCATTGCGGAAGTTCACAAACAAGCTAATTGAAGACAATGTTTAGCAAAATCGTTTTCATAGTCTGAAAGCACAAATCATAATCCAATTCAATTGAAAAATGTTAGTATTTGAAGCTAGCATCACCAGTATTCTATCATCCCTAAGAATATACGTTGTGCATCTGGTCCAACATAAGCCTATTTCCTGCGTTGCTGGTACTCTCGAAAATCTCTTCCATCTTTTTCAAAATGACATCAGCATAGTAATTTTCTCCATCCTCTAAGCCATACAATTTGTCTGATATTTCGGAACCAATTTTTTTCAACTCAGAATAAATTCCAATTAATGCCCCAATCGACCTCTGCTTCGTTTTGCGAACGCACGCTTCCAAGCATTTGGACAACTTGGGAGGTAATTCCGCTTCCATGCCGTCCGGCTTCTGGAATAGAGCCTTTTGAAAGAAATTGAAACGATCTTCCAAGTTTGGTTTCCGAATTTCAACGGATTGAAAATTTGTGTTTTCAAAAAGCCATCCAAGCGATTTGGAATTGAAATAGGATGGATTTGTATCGGAAGTCAGCACTAGTGTAACATGCTTTCCACGCGTCGCTTCGTACATTTCTTGAAATGCTGCCTGACCCTGTTCCCCAAGCTTTTCCCAAAAACTGGGAAAAGACGGAATGTACAAAAGTTTGGTATATTTTGTACTCGCTGCGATAAGGCGGAACATATTTTGTACTCGTTGTATACTCATTCCAAGTAAGTCGACTTTAAATGCATGTGTAGTTTCGGTATTGAGCAAAGTAATTGCGGCTGGTAGGACGTGAGCGTTAATTATTGGCAAATCGGTAGACGTTGTTGTCCAACAGTAGAGGATACTAAGGCTTGGTGTAGTTGTAGCACCTGAATTTTTGGGAGACGATTCCACGGAGCTTGTAATAGGTTTTAAGTTATTCTCATACAATTCTGTGACAATTGAATGGAGAAGCAACTTCATTTGTTTAGGTAGCTGGTGACCACTAAAAATGCAGTTTCCAAATACGTTGGAATTTGATCGAGGTGTTTCACGAAGGGCTTTTTCCCAATCGCCTTGCATTACTTCCAATTTTTGTAAAATAAATGCCAAGGCAGAAGTTCCATTTTCGTCGGATGTTCCACTTTCTTTTGATTGAATGCTGGCATCGCCTTCTTGTGTGTAGGTCTCTAGAGCTTTATCTTTGTTATCATTGCTAGAAAGTTCCATTACCATTGATTCATTTTCGGAACAGAAAATGGTGTCAGCTGAATCTTGAAGTAGGATTTTCTCAGACTGCTTAGTAGCTAAAGAATTAGCTTTATTGCAACGCTCTACTTCATCTTTATAAGCTTTTGCATCTTTATCCTCCTGTGCTACTTGTGCCAATTTCTCAGCACATTCTGCAGGTGTGATAGTGGACGTGGGAGTGCTTGGCGTAATTTCCACCTCAGATGAAACTTTCCGCTCATTTCCTGATGTCAACTCATGTTTTTCGGGTTTCAAAATTTTTTGTTGGTTTTTGTCATGAAATGTTTCAGTTCTTTCCAATGCTGCTTCAAATGCGTGTCGGCAAACTTGCTCTAAGTCAGCCCCGGTATAGCCTTCTGTATGTGATGCAACAAAATCCAAAAGAGATTCATTAGGTTTGACTTTCCACTTTCTGGTGTGAATTCGAACAATTTCCCTGCGTCCTTCTCCGGTTGGTAGAGAAAATAAGATTTCGCGGTCAAAGCGTCCGGGTCTCCGTAAAGCTGGATCAATTCCTTCGATTCGATTTGTTGCACCAATCACAAATATTTGGCCACGCGTAACAGAATCCATGGCTCCAAGCAAAGCGCAGACGGCTGAACTTATCGCGGAGGAACCTAAAATAACTTCATACTTTAATCTACAGGATTTAGGATATTGTTCAGTTGAAATAATCCAAATACAAAACTGTGAAATGGTATCTCTTATCCAATGTATTAGAAACTTAACTCGCAACTTTATTATTATTAACATTTTATTTATTGATTATTAGAAACACGTTTATTAACATCATACTTAACTGTAGTAAACTTACTTGTATTATCGTCTCGATTTGGGCATAGAGCGTCAAGTTCATCTAAGAATACTAAACACGGTTGCGCCTTGGAAGCTTCTTCGAAGAACGTCCTAATGTTTTTTTCAGTTTCTCCAAACCATTTGGAGAAAAGTTCAGAGCCTTTTTTCATTTTGAATTCCATCTTGAAGCCTAGCGTCTTCAACTCAGCAACAATTGTTTTGGCTAAAAGAGTTTTTCCAGTACCAGGTGGCCCGTAAAATAGAATTCCTAGTGTTAAGGTTGTCAATTATTAACGTCGCTTTTATGAACTAGCAAAACAATCCCGTCCTAGGACAGGAGGAGCAGCACTCCTTTGCCCCCATATTTTATTCTGCCAAAAAGTTAAATGGATGCCCATCTCTGGAACCATAAAAGCAGTTGAGTTTTAGTATAGTAATTAATGTAATTAATGTTAGAGAAAGAATTCTCCTTGGAAGCCATTCCTCCTCGGCCCCTGGACTTAGCTGATCTTGACTCAATGATTCTAACTTTCATCAACTACAAAAAAAAAGTGGTACAGTGTCTCATGCATTTTCAGGATACGTATGAGGAGTTACTGTTTATAAATTTACAAAAAAAAAATAGCATCAAGTTTAAGTTAAATGAAAGTGTGTCAAGTATCACGTAAAATTGTGACCTTTTGACTTCTTATAATGAAACTAAAAGATTGAGCAAAATTCAAAGAAGCTTGACCCAAACTGTCTACTGTAAAAATTAATCAAAAACACAGTTTAAGGTTTAGTTAGCTTTACCTTTAGGTGGTTCTTGACCCCATTGCTCCTGGAGTAATTTTTGGTTCGTGAACGTTTTGATAATTCGCCGTATAAGGAAAACTTGCTCTTTTAAGCCACCTACTGCTCCATCCAATCCACAGATATTTTCTTTCGCAACCGGAACTGGTTTGTCTTGGCTTGGTTTTTCTTGGATTTTTTCAGCTTGAATTTGAACTTTTTCTTTTCGGACTACAAATTTAGCTAAAGCTTTCTCCCAATCTGCCCTTGAAATATTATGAGGTGAATTTTTCAAGTCTTGCACTGGAAGCCAGGCTGAAATAACTTCTTGGCAAAGCGATTTCAGTTTCTTCCCAGAAAGACCATCAGTATTTTCGGCAATGTAGGTAATGTCAGTTTCCAAGGGTTGCACCTTCCAGGATTTGACGATGGATTGCATGATTCCTTTCCGTTCCTCCTTGGTTAGTAAAATTTTCATTTCAATCGTAGTTTTGAAGGTAGAATGTGAACCCATTTTTGGATCAATGGGGTCTTGAGACCCTCCATCAAAAATTCCAATCACGAAAATTTGATGCCCATCCAAGCGGCTTAGACTTTGGTTCAAAGCCTCCGCCGCAGAATCTAGTATAAAGAAATACACCAGTATAATTTCCACAAAGTTACAACTTGTCAAAATGAGGCGTATGTGATATAGCCAATTGTCAGTTGTATTTGTCATATAATTGTATAGTTTCTCGAGCTCTGATACTTGATTCATGACTATACAATTTCAATTAGGAATCTTACCAAGGCCTGACGTATAACCCTTAGCCGAGTATGGGCACAATTCTTCAATCCCATCCAAAATTAGAATTATTGGACAACTTCCCTTAGCCTCTTCAAAAACCTGATCGACATTCTCCTTTAAATCGACAAATGAGTATTTACTGGTCAGGAAGTCAGTTCGCACTTTGTAAGTCACGGTGAGCTCGCTCCACTGTTTTTGAATTTCGGCTGTTACGCACTTTGCGAATGTTGTTTTGCAACTACCCGGAGGGCCTCTGATTAGCATACCTAAACATGTAGAGTGAAATAGACGTAGAATATGGATGATTAATTGACATATTGAAGAATTACAAAGAATATACACATTTTGCGATTCGTCATTAGTTGCGGTACTTGCAAAACTTTTGGTTACTGTTGAAATTTTGGTTTAGACTTTCTGAATCGAAGCGTTTTGAACCTTTATATGCTGTATCAACAGTACAATAGCCACTTCACTTTAGAAAGTTATAACAACTCTAACAGCGTTTATATGTTTAGAGAAGCAAGCTTTGCATGCAAATTACTATTTGTCATTAATCGTTTGTACAGCATTACCTTGTTCGACATTGAGTCCAAAGTCATCCTTCATTGACTTGCCGTTTTTAAACGTATTGAGCAGAAGATTTACTTTTTCACTGACTTCAGACATGCCAATTAAACTGTCAAGTGTTGGGCCGCTGGACACTTGCTTTACATTCTTCATAGTTGCTAGTGCAGAGTGCCAGTCTTGTTCTAAAATTAGAAATTTTCCACTTGTGCTGGTATCGACGAGCTTTGAACTTGATTCTTTTTCAACCTTTTGTAGAGAAGATGTGTCAGGAATCTCTCCAGATTCATCTTTAGCTGCTGGTTGTTCTTGATTTGAGTCCTTTTGCAAAGAATTGCTCTTATCCAACGAATTATTGTGATCCGTAACTTTATTGTCTTCCGTATTTTTATTCTCTCGCGTATTTTTCTTGTCATTCGTATCTTCATTGCTTCCCGTATCTTCATTGTCTCCTGTATCTTTCTTGTCTCCCGTCTCTTTATTGTCACCCGTATCTTTATTGTCTCCAGTATCCGTATTGCCATTTGTTTCTTTATTGTCACCTATATCTTCCTTGTCATTCGAATCTTTCAATTCGGCATCCGCTTTTGTTTCAGAAGTAGCATGTCCGCTGTTGCACTCTTTTTTGTCTTTAGGTGCATCAGTAATTTTCGTTTCTTTTATGTTGACAGTATTGACAGCGTTGAGATGGCGCGACCAACCGTAGCGAAATGCGTAGATGCACAATGAAGACAACTGTGCTCCCGAGAATCCATCTGTATCTGCCGCCACCTTTTGAAGAATGTCTTTCAACGGAGCTATTTTCCAGTTTGATGTTTTGATCTCTAGCAAGCGCTCACGCATATTAAGAGTGGGTAGTTGGAATTGGCAGACAGCCGTCAATCCTAACTTGCTCTTCATGTCTTCCGTTAATTTCGACCGCCGAAGTTCACAAACTACGAATTGTCTACCACCGTACAATTTGTCCATTGCTTCCGAAAATTTTGGCACTAAAATTCAGAAATTGAAATCTGTGAATTATACACATACAACACATACAACATATTTTTACAAATATTGTTTTTTTTTCCAAAAGGTTTCAATTGAACAGTGGCAACACAAGCAGCCTTATCATAGAATAACTAATGTTCTAATATAATAATCTTCGTTCAAGGCATGAGTTAAACCGCTTAACGCCAATAAAAATCAATCAATATTGCTCTATAATATTGATCCCAAGAAGCATGGCAAATATCGTTAATAAGAACGTGCTTGTCATTTTGATGAAATTTTCGAAAACCGAGTCCGTGCTCTGGGTCCCCCAATATATAATAAATTTTGCAAAAGTATCTCAAACCTATGTACCTAACAATTAATGCTAAACAAGAAACACTAGTTTTGAAAGGAAATCAATGTTCATTAAAAAAATGAGTAACTTACGTTTTGTTTTTGCTTCAAAAAAGGCATCAATACCGCTAAGGAACGTACAGACCAATGTATCTGGTTCTTGCTTCTCCCCAATTAGTGCAGTAGACAATGTATCTACTGTGTAGGTTTCACTTGCAGTAATGTTTAGCGTCCTGTAAGTTGCTTTTAAACCCTTTTTAATCAAGTGATCAAACAAGGCTTTTGCAATTGTACTCTTTCCCGTTCCGGTGGGACCATAGAAAACTACGCCTGTAATGCAGAAAACAAAAAAAAATTATTTGCATAATTACTCAACACGTTTAAGATAAAAAAAAGTTAGGATTTTAGAAATTTATAGTACTGAATATCAAACCTATTTATTTTTTAAGCTTATCCAAAAAATATATTTTAAAGCTTGTCCAAAAATCTATTCGGAATATATTAGCCAGCATCCTGGAACTCGTCCATTTCCAATCGTGAGGTGACGGAAGTTTAAAACTATATTACTGGTTTTGCAATACTACTAAAATTGCGAAATAAAAATAGCCAATTTTGTCTAACACAAATGGTAGACGCGTGTACAATTAGCAATACTATGCTGTTGAAATCTTTATGAATGTTCCCCCAAATGTAACTTCCATATATTTTAGTATAACTGAGTTCTACTAATCGAGAATTATGTTCATTACCTTTTGGTGCAGTCATCTTCCAATCAACTTCAAGCTCCTTTGCGCTTAGTATCGTGCTTGAAAGTTGGCGAAGAAATTTTTCTTGCGTCGCAGTTAAAACAACGTTTTGTAGAAATTCCCCGGCGGCAGAATCAATACATGTTTCGGGTTTATTTTCTATCCCTTTAACTTCAGTATTTTGCTGAGGTGGCTGCGAAACGGTGCCCTTAATCACTTCAATTTGTGAAATCCAGTCGATCTTCTCAATTTGAATGTCATTCGCTAAGTCTTTGCACCTTGCCCACACCCTTATTTTCTCAGCAATTAATGACTTAACTAAAGATGAAATTTCAGCTCGGGTGAACCCCTCCGTTGCAGCAGCCACTTCTTGTAAATCCTCATTTGTAGGCGGAGTGTTCCATGTCTTCGTCCAATACGAGATGAGTTCAGCCCTCTCAGACTCAATTGGCGGAGAAAAGGCAATCTTAAAAGTAATTGAGTTATTGGCAAGTAACTGGGGATGAGCTTTGTCAGTATCAATTAAGAGTACAAATATCATATTTGTAGTTTCTTTAAAGACATCCAGCTGATCAAAAACTTGCTTCATATCTGAAAAACCAAAGTGGTATTGAAAATGACGTAGTTGTAGAGAATTGGTATTTATTGGTCTAGAGTATAAGTTTCTACTTTAGTCACCCTCAGTGAATAAAACTGCACAAAAGGTATTTGTGGTAAAATTATCTCTAAACTGTATTGGAAATTTCGAAACATTTGAAAAGTATTATGTAACATATAAATTTCCTAGAGACTTACTAACTTGTCATTTGATATACCATTTCAAAAAAACGTGTTCTGATTGTATGCGTAATGATGTACTCTAATGATTTACTTGTTGAAGTTTGTAATTGAAAAGATTTTACAGGAAGTCAAACTTGACTCAATTGACTCAACTTGTGCTTACCGGATAGTTCAGTCTCGCAATTGCTTGGGCATAGAAAATTGATTTGGTCAATTTCAATCACTGCCA
>JAQFYP010003413.1:0-10940 GCA_034694865.1 Bilobella braunerae | reverse complement strand
ATAACTTCTGACCACAGTATGCCAGTACCTATAGATAAATTAGATCAATCAATCAATCAATCGTTTATTTGACAATCCTACTTTTGCATCAAACAAAAAGTTGTGATGGTCCCGATGACCCCAGAGCCCGCCTTCACCCAAAAATAACCCCTTGCCCCAAAAATAACCTTTCAAGGTCAACCTTGTTCAAGGAACGTTGTCTAACGTTCTTACTTTGGCTGGTTGATTGGCCGTTTCACCACGGCTTATTAAAATAACTTATTTCCCCATTTTAAAAACTTATTTTTAAAGCTTGTTTTAAAATGAGCGCTTTTGGAAAATTTTGCCTTTTCCAGCTCCTGGCAGTCTTCTCAGCAACTTTACCCAAACTTGACCTTTCACTGGGGAAAGTTCTCTTATGAAAGGAATCGGCCAACGTATTCGACCTTTAATTAGGGTCCTGCTCCCATTTTTACTTCTGACAGTACATGACCCATGACACACATGACCAACATGACTCTTAACTGCACATTACCTTTAGTCAATTTAGTTTTATAAAATTTGAAACCCAAATAAATCCATTCTTAGATACAGAATGGGCCAGAAGTGTTTTGCAGTTTGCTTTTATTTTCAAACACAAACTTTTCCTACAAAACAAAAGCAAGCCTGTCGGGCTCAATGTTTATTTTCTGGGTTTCCAGGAGGCGCAGTAGTCGAATATCGATTTATGGTTAGGTTTATCTACGCAGCCGTAGTCAATCACTTGGCCTTCGTACTTATAGGTTCCGCCGTCCTTTTTAGCACAGATCCACTCTGCACCGACGCACTTCATGACCTTCTGATGCCCACTAGAACTTCCTACATGAACTACTGTTTGATTGTCTAAGAGCTCTTTAAAGTTGGCTTCATTGAGTTGCGTCAGATTTGGGTTGTCAAACAATTGCAGTTTAGCTATTTTCACATTTTCAAAAACGTTGTCTACAAAGGAGTCGTCACTGAGCTGGTTGTCGCTTAGGTCCAAGCATTCCAATTTTAGTCCTGCAAGAGACGCTTCAAACCTTGTTATGCTGTTCTTTGAAAGGTTAATTTCGCGAAGAGATTTCAATTCTCTAAAAGCATTCTCGGGGATGCTTGTGAGTCCTATATTAAACAGTCGTAGCTCTTTGATCGCAAACATTGTCGCCGCAAACTTCCAGACTCTCTCGCCCAACAGGGGGCTTCCTGATATGATCAACCTTGTTGCTGATGAGATTGACGAGGCAAAACCTGAAGAATAAATATCACTCAACTTTTCGTTTTCATACATAAAAAGCCATATGAATTTTGTGTCGATGGTGTTGGAATGGAGTGTTTTAAGCGACGTGTTTCGCACGATGAGTGAAGGAGCTGGCCCAAACTTTCCTTTGACAGGTTCGAACGCTGAGTTAAAGTCCGAAATGTTGTTGCCTACACATTCTATCCAAGAGGTATTAGATATGTCTACTTCGCATAGGCCCTTGAAAAAAAATAAGTTTGGATGACATTTAATTTAGGTTTTAATTTATTGGAGTATAAGTACGACGTCTTGTGACCTGGAAAATTTTATTTTGTGTCCTAGGAAAAGTTGAGTTTGGGGTTGTAAAATTTGTGTGTTTTTAAGACAAAAGTAAGCGTAGCGTAACTAGGAAATAAGATTTATAATTACATTCATTTGGAGTTTGGGCAGTTAGGTAAAGACAGATAATGGTTACCTAGACAAAAGCAAAACTTAAAAGTTACAATGTTCATAGTTTGGGGTAAGGGATGACATTAGAAGATTGTTTTTTGTATGTTACCGTTTATTTGGCAAACTCTAAAAAAGACTTATTTAAATAATATAGATATGTAGATATTTAAAAAGGGTTGTAATTTAAAGAAAGAAATGTTTATGAGAAAAGTTACGCCTTTAAAATTTTCGTCTTCTTTGTTCAAAATTAAAGTTGAACAGAAAAAATATCTAAAGTAAAGTGTAGGATATGATGGTCAGGCAAGTTTTCGTCTTACTTACACAAACAAAACAACAGTTTTGTGTTGAATGCTCCTATTAATGCTACACTGGCATCATGGTCGCTATATTAATCTGATGGGTTGTTTAGTCTGGATTTGTTTTTTCTGCTTACCTCGGCTTCGGCTTGCGTGAGGAAGACATGAAGAAGACAGAGGGAGGAAATCACTCTCTTGGAACAACTCATGTCTTTATACGTGTTTTCCGAGTTAAAGAAAGCTAATACTTGTAGAACACAACACAGTGAGAGGACAACGATATCTATAAAGCTATTTTGTGTGCGAGCATTTATACTTTAGCATTGTTTTGACGTAGTTGGGGGCTTTTACGTCTAGGCGGTTGATGAATTACCGTAACTTCATTGTTTAAATCTTTACTTTTTTGTAAAAACGATTGGAGAAGGAAAAAAACCTTGAAATTAAGTTTGGCTGTGTTAATTTTCCCGCTTCTACCCCAGACGCAACAACAACATCATCTGATGCATGATTATTCGACCAAGTTGGTGTAGTGGTCAAGAGCTTCTGTCTTTCCACTAGCCAGTCTGATGACATGGGTTCAAATCTACGATAATTCACAAAGTGCTTGTGTATGCAGGTATCTTTTTGATTAGAATGTACAGTCAAATGATATGGAAACTACCCAACATGACTCGCAATAGCCACGAGATAATTCTGAAAACTACCCCCCTTTGCATAGAGTTACCGACGGTTATCAGGCAGAAGCTACTGCCTTACGTCAAGTGTGCCCTCTTTGTGGACTACGTCCATGAAAGGGCGGAAGGTTACGGATAGTTAGTTGTGTATGGTTGGTGACAAAATCTATGCTAATGAGTCTATTGTGGGATAGCAAAGCAATAGTGCCTTGATTGGGCCTGTGTTGGCATAAGAGGCACCGTTTTCTTGTGGTTTTTCAAACCATTTTGCTTTGCTCTAGATACCGGTCCACTTTTTTTTTTACTTTTTCCTTCCTATAAACGTCCTCACCATATTCCTGCACGTGCTTTGCTTGTTGACCGGCCGGCCTGCAAGAATGTCAAATAAAATGCCTTTACCCTTTCTTATGCCTAATTCGACTATTTCTTCTAGTATTGAGCGGCACGCTTACAGCCAGAACATAAATAAATTTTGCAATAACACGGACAAAGCATATTTAATGGCTATTTGCTGACCCAAACACTTTGTTAGCATTGCTGGTTTTAGCCTAGAAAAAAATACCATTAGTCTACGTTAATACTCCAGGAGCCATTTTATTTCCATTATTTTAATTTTTTGTGTCACACAAAGCAGTTTACACAAGACGATTGAAAGCAATGTTGGGGGAATTCCTAGGCAGGGAATCTTTTACGAGGGATGGCAAAATTATCACGTAAATTTATTATTTACTCTTGCCTTCGCTTATGCTTCTTTTTGTCGAAGCAGTAGAGAGGCAGTAGAGAGGAAAAATATTTTAAAAAAATAAGTTGGGTAATTTTTTCTCTTCCATTCATCCTATAGCAATTTACCAACATATTGACACGAAATCATATACAATTACCAACCACAATAAAACTGACATTCTGTTAAAAAAAAACTTTTTTAAATCTTCTCTAACAATGACAATAAAGAACGAGTGTCCACAATTAACATACATAGAACTAACGCTAAATATGTTATTATGTTATGTCAGAATTATTGATCTTGATATTTATTAGGGAAAACCTAAAATCCACATTTATTGGCAAATTTTGTTGAGAGAATTTCATCTGTAGTCCAGCAACTCTTCACTGAATGTTGAAAAGTATTTGTGCAAAACGAAGGTTCCTTTAAAGTAGTGGTCATTTGTTGACCAACAGCTGGATTATGTACCAACCAAAACAAACTAAGAAAAATAATATTGTAGCAATCACTTGGATGTGATAATGCATATAATACCCCATAAAGTATATCTCGTATTACTAAATCACGTTGGAGTACAAGGGCACTTAAAGGCAGTACATGATTACATGTAACAGTATCTAGAAAGGAATAAGATAAACTGTCTAATATTAGTAGGTGAAAAGGACCTTAAATAATTAAAATCCTCAATTAATAGTACTAATCTCCATAAAAATGACAATAAAACCTAACCCTTTGGTTAATAAAACAGTAATTAATAAACCAGAACTTAAACCATCAACACATTCGACTCACCCTATAACGTTATTTAATTTAAACGCACAAAATCAACCGTTTACACTAAAATTAAGAGCCGGCGTACGTTTGTAGGAATGTTAGTCATGTGACTTGATTAGGATTTGTTTTTAATAAACCATGCTAAAACGGTCAACCAAATAGTTGAATTAGGAAAAATAAAAAGGACATTTGTTATAAGAAAATTAAAACTATAATAATGAAAAAAAAGAATTTTGAATGTGAAGGGGGCATCTGGAACCAACTAAACTATTTGTTTCTTTTCCAAAAGTATAATTTCCCTGTGATTTTGAGGTGAAGAGGAATTTCTAGGTGAAGGGAGGTTCTGGATTCATTGGGGCCATCATAAATTTTTCTTTTTTTTTGGAAAAGTTGGGTTTGACCTTGAAAGGTCAGACGGATGGACGGACGACAGAAATGACAAAAACTTTAAACAGCTTCTAAATAAACGCCCGACGGCTTTAGGGCGACTGCAAAGCCGGAGTTTTACGGTAAAATGTGCAAGCCTTCTGTTAAGTACTGTTAGTACTAGTTAGCCCAACTCATGTTTTCATAATAGGCGCTTAGGGGCCCCAAAAACAGATACACGGTTTAGAAATTCCCACACTGAGAATTTTTAAAACGGACGGAATTGTTTTTTTTTTTGGTTAACGGATGGTTAATTATTGCAAAATTCATAAAATGATTTTTTTCAAAATTTTGATTTTCAAATATTTTCCAATGCGTCCCCATTTGGAACAATGGAAATCACGGCTTAATTTCCAAGGTTTTCCAAAAATTGATCACAATATTTCCCAAGTATAGTAACCTATTTCAATCAGATTCGCGTATTATACCGCTACATCGAAATTTTAGTTTTATTTGGCTTTTCAATAAGTACATTGAAAATTGTACAATAAAACATTTTGTACATCTTTTGGTGGACTGGAGAACAGCTGCAAGGGATTCATTACCAAAATTGTCATTGGGTAGAAAGGTAACATCTTAATTTTACGACTGTCGTGCAGCATTTAATATATTGTATTTACAAATACGTGAACTCTGATACAACATCGTTTTCCCATTCTATTGGCATTGGGAATTGGCAACAGTGCATGGGAATGAGTCGGGGTCAATCCGCCTTCTCCACAATTCTTGAGGTTGAGTTTGAAATCTTGACCTCAGGAAAATTTCATCGCCTCAGTATTTTTTTTATTTTTTTTTAATCCCAAAATTACAAATAAAAATACAAAAACAAAAATGCTGTGGACAAAAATTCTTGATTGTTAATTACATTAATTGTTAATTACAAATATACTAATTCGAAATCTTATTTGATCTATTGAAATGTCGTATTAACATTCAGCGATCATAAGAACCCAGAATTATATGTGAAGGTCAATTTCCAAAAGTTAATTGTTACTATGTTAATTACAATTAACTACTTAGGAATCAGATTTTTGCAATTTAAGTTTCACTCTTAACTTCAGTCTACCAAAAAATAATTTTTTCCAATTCATTTTTTCAGCTAAACCAGTGAATTACGGACACCCCTGACCACGGCTAACCCACCACCAAGCCATTTATATATAGTAATATAAAACGCAGTTGGCGGTGGTTGGTATATCGTCAGGCATCTACACCACCAATTCTATTCCGTTGCTTTAGAACAAGACACATTGTGGCCTAACGGTGAGAGTGATGCTTTAAACTCAAACATCGCCGGTTCACCTTTTTTAACAAAAATATCTCAAGATCGTCGGAATGATTAAACCAATTTCTTATTTCCAGAAATATAATTCTGGAATTCCAATTAGTCACTTCTAATTAACATTCAACAAAAATTAACTTTCGAAAAATTGCATCGTACATGTAATCGGAAGTTTACAAGAACGCTGAAGATCACAGTATCCCCCAAATTGCTTAAAACAATTCCCAATTAACTGATTGTGCTTAACAGTTAGCAACAATTAAGGAAACTGGAAATTATAAGAAAAAGTTCAGTTATACTCTCGTCTTATGTCGTGTTTCATTCCTAGTGCAAAATAACAAAAAGATTGCAGTATGGTCAAATCTTAAGGTGAAAGCTTGAAAATCCAATAAGTGTTTTGTTTATTCGAGATTCAATAGTAACAAGGTGACATTTTCTTAAGACCCCTGGGTTTCACGACAGCACCTTTGTAATTTGGTAGGCCAAAGGGTCCTAAAACAATAACATAATCGGAAATCTCTGTTAGTTAAACATTCGCGGAGATATTCGAATTTGGAAATTTGGAATTGCATGGAGGAGATAGGAAGAGTCCCGTAACCTGATTTATTTTTCAAATTATTTTGCCCAATCTTGAGCTGACAAAAGAAAAAGTGAGTTCTGCAAGAGATTGTAATCTGATTTCTACAAACGAAGCTACCACAATTCGAATTTGAACATCTCCACAAAATTTAAATTGGCGGAAATTTACAATTAGGTTATTAAGTAGCGTCTAGCTGTTGTATGGTCCGTCTGTTTGCCAATAACTCTCGAGGTGGTTTCCTTTTTTTAAATCGGTTTGCGGGAAAATCTTCTTGTGGTCAGAAGTGAGGTCAATTTAAAAGATGGGTCATGAGGATCTTACCCTTGCTCCTCATTTTACCCCCAAATTGACCCCCAAATCCGAAAAAATTTTGGTTTCGGGATTTTGTCAGTTTGCTTTATTTATTTATTTGCATTTGCAAAAGTAAACAATTATGATGTTCCCCCTGACCCAGTTGATTCCTGACCCACTCCCCTTAATGCGATGACCCCCTTAATGACCCCCAAAACCGAGAATCCGGGTTTTTCCTTATTTTTTAATTTTGCATAAAATGAAAACCTATGATGATACCAATGACTAAGGTGACTCCTGACAGTGTGGAAAATTAGTGTTTTCGGGTCCTTCTTCGTGACTAGTTCAATACGCTTCACTTTACGTGCTTTTGCAACGGTTTACTTTTTTTAAGTACAATTTGGCCTACCAAACTGCATGGGTCCAGTCGTGAAACACAAGGGTCTTCAGAAAATGTTACCTCGTAAGATGAAAAAAAAAGAGTACTAATAATTATTGTGGTAAGCTATTGGAGATAATTTTAATTTATGAATAAAGAAATTGCAAGAGAAGTAAAAAAATAATGTTTGCGTAATTTATGCTAGTTTTGCTAAACAAAAGTGGTCACATAACAACTTTGAAGCTTCTAAACCCCACGTATTTTTCTGTTGTCTATTTCCACTCAGAACAGTAAGCTCCACAGTTTTCAATTTCCATACTCAGCAATTGGGCTAACTAGAGTAGTAAAGTATTAGTCTCATATTGCATTTGCTTAACTATTTGGGTCAAGAATAGTCAAATAATGATGTTTGTTTCTTGTTACATTAACCAAAGAACAAAGACCAGCTCGTGAGACAAAAATATTAAAATAAACCAATTATACAAAGCAGTAAAAGGAGCTTGAAGATAGTTCAAACTTATTTCACTTTGTTTCTAACACTTTAACCCCTAATTACAGTTTATCTACTGGTGAGCATCAAAACTACGACTTGATTGACCTGGAATGTAACAAACTGCGGAACTTCCTATTCAGCAAAACAACGACCTACAAGTCTGTAGAAAATCAGGTTATTCACCCAACTCTCCATGTAGAAGGGTCGTCACGTACACTTAAGGTCCAGGATTCAGAACCCGAGAAGAAAATGCCTAACTAGGTTTGGCAGTTGACTACCTCTTCCGGGCTTTGGATGAACCTGAAGAATATAAGCCTAAGCCAGCAGATTTTTTTAATAAACACAAAACCACAAAATGTTCAGTTATAGAAATAAATAAAACAAGTTCCATTAAGTTTGGTATTTGGCCCACGGCCCGAACTCCGGAGGGTAAGGACCCTTGTCCTAGCTTGGGTAGGTGTCGAGTTCGAATCTCAGCAGCCGCAAAAAAAATGTAAGTGGTGTGTATAGTGGTGAGTGGAGGCCTCGAAAGTTGCGGTTGTGGATGGTGGGCTTGGGCCGGTATGCGAAACACAGGGTTCAGCCTCTGCCTAAGCAGAAGCACCTCGGTGGTCAACCCCACGATCTCTGTTCGGCAGAAAGCCTTCAGCCTCAACCCTCGCAACTTCCTTGTCAACTCGCAAGCCGAAACCACCCTCCCCCACTCACTAGCACAAGCAAAAGTAAGTTGACCAGGCCATAAGTAAATGTCAAATAGCATCAAAAGAAAATTAAGTTCGGTAATTACTCGAAGAAAGTTGTTGATTAAATTGAAATTATAAATTAACCGTCCCGTACGAAGAAAAATGTTTGCATAAAGTAGCAAAAACAACTTCATGATTTTGATCAATCCGTCCACCATCTTAAGAACATTGAGACATCTGACGGATGTGTCAGGCAGCAAAGGTCGAGGCAAGTGTATTTGAAAATCTAGAGTGTATATAAAATACAGGCTTGTGTCATCCTCCAGGAGTATCCTAATATGAGTAGTCCTCCTGTCCTCATATCCTCCAACTCCAGGAGGAGGAGGACGTGAGGACACACAGCTGAGAAGGAGGATGAAGACAGGAGGCGTGAGGACGAACAGCTGAGCAAAAGGAGGAGGAGGTGAGGCGTGAGGACGAACAGCTGAGAAGGAGGATGAGGACAGGAGGCGTGAAGACAAGCAGCTGAGAAAAAGGAGGTGAAGGTGAGGCGTGAGGACAAGGAATTTTGAGGATTAGGAGGATACGTGAGGACGGGAGCTGAAAAGGAGGATGAGGACGTGAGCATGTGAGGACAACAACTGTTACAATTTTTACAAAATAAAAGTTTACCGAAATCTGTTTTTTCTTTTTAATTATAATTTAACAAGTTACAAATACAATTCGCATTTAAAAGGTAACAGATTTTGTGTGAAGCAAGTGTCTTATAGAAAAAAATTTAAAAAAAAAAACAGACATGACATTTATTTTTAGTATTGAATCACAAGCTTACAAGATGGCTATTGGATTTTCAAGCTACGATTTTACAAAGCCTTACACAGCAGAAGATGTAGAGGAGCTCAAAAGGGTGTTTCGAATTATGCCCACTTACTGGGCTGCGAGGGACGGCAAGGGCTACATTCTGTCTTCCGACTACATATTTTACCGTACTATTGTTCGACCCGATCGATCCCAAGTCCAGTTGGAAGCAAACAAAAGATACTGGGACAATCAGCATAACGGCATTATTCCCATGGAAACCTTAATTGACATTCTCGTGAAACTACACTATTCGCCTCATTTGTCCGAGCAACAATACTGTAACCTAAGTTAGCCTAAGTTTTCAACAGAAAAATTTAGGCTTAATCAAGTAAAAATACGGAAACATTTTAATATAAGCGGTCTATGAAGTATAATGCATTGAATTTTTTAATTGTTTGTAAAAAAAATTTAAGCCTTCGAACACAATCAAACTCGTCTACAATAAATCATCTTGTTAAAAAAGAGTGGAATTATTTACCAATCGCCAAGTCTAGTTTGTTATCGAGGAACCCCAAACATAATTAACATTAATTGGAATTAAATAAAAATTAAGTGCAAATAAAATTTGAATTAATATCTATACATTTGTTATGAAAATATTATAATGTTTAATTTGAGGTTTTTCGTATATTTTAAGAGAAAATTGTATGTTTTATAGTTGATTACTTTTGATTACTATTATTTCGTATTAAATATTTATTTGGCTTAAGTTTACATATCCATAATATGAGAGAGATTTTAATTCCACGACTCGACGAGAACGAGAAAGAACGAGGGGAGACTTTCTCCCGTACGTTTTCTCGTTCGTTCCCTCTCAACTCTTGAGTTTTAAAATGCCGTCCTAAAGAGGTCGAAACGAGAAGTTTATTTACTTGACCACTTGATTTAGCCCTTTAGATTTAACCCTTCAATTAAGCGTGAAACGTTAAGTCCTGCAATTTCTAAAATCTTACGAAGCTAAACATTTGTTATTGCTCGAATGTGTTAGCACATCTAACCCTAACTCTTTATTTAGAACAAGATGTTTCATTCAAACAAACTAGACGAGTACAGCACCCTTAATTTCCAACTTTAAAAATAAGCTACTAATTTTTAAGAAGACGATTACCGATCAAATCCGAAGGCTTGAATAGCAACTAACCCTGAACAAACAAGTATATCAAAATTAAATTACTAAATTTTATTTTTAAAAATCTAAAAGTCAAAGTAGACAAACGCTTGAGGATTGAACCAACCAATTGGAACATTGGGTTATGCGGAGTACTGGATTTAGATAATTAGAAGGCCGAATTGGCAATTAAAATTGAACGACCACGACACCACGAGTGACATATCACCCTGACTTGAGCTCATCAAACAACAAATAAAGGGATTCACAGTTTAAATGTAAAAGTCACTAAATAGTTCTTTTTAATTGATGAAAATATACCAAACTGAAAGTTGGTATCGTCATCTTCCAGTAAAATGATTAAGTCGTACTTTGGGTCCTTTCAGAAGCTAATGGCTTCCCCTTGGTCAGTTTTTGATTTAGAAGTGTATTAAACACTTCACAGTACGCTTACAAATTTAAATTTTAGCTAACTTTTGTTAGTTAAACAAGAAAAAAGAGGGCTTAATTTAAGGTTTCGAACGAATGAGAAGACGAACAAGAGGACGAACGAGTGTGATTTTTTCCGTCTTCTCTGGACTGACGGGAGAAGACGAGAACGGGAACGCAGAGAGAAAGTCCTCTCACGTGACAAAATTCTCGCGCCAAACTCATCCGTTCGTTCTCGTCTCGACGAAACGTGAAA
>JAQFYP010003412.1:0-10942 GCA_034694865.1 Bilobella braunerae | reverse complement strand
AAATCCTCTGTCATCCATTTATTTATTAAACTTAACTTTCTAAGCTGTCAAACGTTTTTGGATGCAGGGCATGATACGCCATCCAGCATAAAATACTTGTCAAGGAAGTTCAAGTACAGAATTTTATTGGTGTGGTGGCTCCTCGCTGCAATCGTGCTCTTCAACGGATACAAAGGACTTGTTGTTACTGGTTTGACTTCACCAATGCCGACATACGGCACAATTAAAACTTTCAAAAATACAAACGAGTTTGTTGCCGTTATGACAGAGTCGACCTATGTTAAGCTACTTACTATAATCATAGGCATAAACGGTGATGTTAAATTGAACCGACCTGGTTGTGATGGGTTGGTGCTAACAGATTACCAAAGGATCCGACGCTCACTAGAAAAATATTGCATTTCGGAATTGCAAGTACGCGATTCTCAGGGAAAGCGGGGCTTAGGAAATGGGAATTTGGAGTGCACAGCAATGCAAAGCCCAACTTCGATGCTAATAGAGCGGTATATATTACTAATATCAAAACATGCAGTAAAATACAGGTTTGCCTTCGCTTGGTCAAAGTTGGAACGCACGTGCGGTTCAATGATAACATTTCCGGCACAATTAATGCTTGCCGCGGCAGAGGATACAGAACATACGGAGAAAATGAATATCTTTAGAAATATTTCGATGATACTGGACAATGTAATAGTAGTTGATACGGTTGAAGCAATTGAGTCGTTGCATGCAAATAATGAAATTCGTAAACTAAATCACCCTGGTGAAAGAGCCAAAACTTATGTTAGAGGAAGTGATGCAATACAAACCCATGTTTTGGGTTTTGTCTTTGACCAACATACGTACCACTATGAGCTTTACATACGCATGCAATACATATTGTCAGCAGGATTATACAACATCTGGGAGAAGTGGATTAAAATTAACTTTCCAACCGATGATGCCTCCATGATCAACGTATATAATAGAAATAAGTACAGAATTACGGATGGAAACCGGGTGCGACAACTTACTCTTCAAGGAAACGTTGTTTCTTGCTTTTATCTTTACGCCGGAGTTATAGTTAGTGCTGGATTTGCACTGCTAGCGGAAACTTTTCTAACAATTTATTGGAAGACTTTTTGAACTAGAAACTATTAAGTCGTTTTCTGAAAACTCGTTTTTAATTGATTAATTTGTTTCTCTGAAATGGAAGAAATGTGTTATGAAGAGATGGGAACATTTGATGACTAACTTTGTTACCAATAATTTCAAATATTGTTGTCATTATTTACTAGTTTAATAAAAAAAACTCCTTCTTAATAAAAATTTGAAACACTATTTCTTAAGTGCTAAATACAAGTAAGTAAATTAAAAATCGTTTTTTGTTCTACTGGGAATTATTCTTAGCTCCAAATTACCATAAACCATCCAAGTATATGCGAATCTAATTTTTAATTAGTTAATTCTTGCTGATTATCAATCACAATTAACATATAAAGAATCAATTTTGAGCAATTTAAAGTCAAAGTTAGATTCAGCTTAAGTAAAAACCAAAAATTGGCACGCAATACTGAATTTGCAATTACTAATTGTTAATTACAATTAACCAATTAGAAATTGATTTTGAGTTAGTTAGTTTCCGCTTTATCCTTAAGGAATTGTCTACCATCTGACTTGTGCATGCCCCTATCTTCGTGATTAGGCTGCACAATCGGACGACGTGGAAAGAATTTGATAAGTTTTCCAAGTGGCCTTTGTATTCATTGCATACATGTATGCCAATGAATCCTACCTACCATATTCCTACCGACTATCTTTCATGTTGACCATGTTGGAAATGTCAACTAACACTCTTTTTCCATTGATATAAATGTGTTATAAAAATAAATTACAAGCGTCTGGAGTGCCACCCTCTAGTATTTATTTTATTCCAGTTTTATGCATTTTTGTATTATGTGAAAAATGAGAATTGTCAAAAATTTGATGTAGGAGTCTAAAGTTGAAATTAAGTAGAGTACTAATTGAAAGAAGTCGTTTGTTTTATAATTGTAGGTACAAGTAGTACAATGAAATTTGGACTATTTCGAAAGTTTTATAATAAGAAAAACACATTTGTACATATTAGTAAGAATAATTTCAATAAAATTATTTGCGTTTGCAAGATATTAAAATATTGGGAAGGAATTTCCACTGAGAAACTATGATACAAGATAAGCCAGCACATTTTGAGTTTAACTATAACTATCTCTTCTTTGCAATAGGTCGACAAGCATTTTTGCCATGTTTGTGCCAAGCATTGTGCTTAAATAAGTACTGAGCCACGCTAAACGTTGCATCACATTGCTTGCACGCATAAGTTTTCTTTTCGATCAAATCTGCATGGTGAATTTCTTCATGGGTTGTTAAGTTTGTTTGGGACTTGAAACTTTTCTCACAGAATTTACATTTATACGGTGACTCGCCCGTATGCGTGCGCATATGAAGACGCATTCTATTTGCAGGCATATGCCCTTTAGAAACATACCCACAAATATGGCACACAAGCATCTTCTGAGCTATGTCGTGAGACGGCCCTGAAACATGGGCCCTTAGTTCCTCAATGCTCTCAAAATTCGGGTTCACGCATGAAGATATCAAGCAGTTGAAACCCGTATCTGCCGTGTGCAATTTTTCATGTACAGGGACATCTTCCTCTCGAAAAAACTTTTGACCACAAAATGAGCAGTTGAACGTTTCAGCATCTTTATGTTTAAGAGCCATGTGCGTTGTAAAGCTGGACAAGCTAATGAAAGTTCTTCCGCACAGTGCGCACTGGAGTTTCTTGGTTTTCGAAAGAATGTGGTTGTTATAAGACATACGGCTTTTGTACTCCCTACCGCAGCAACTGCACGGATACGGCCCTAACCTCTTTTCGTGCACTTCAATTCGGTGAAATACGAGCGAGTGTTCCTTTTCCGCACGGAATGTGCACTTTGGCTCGGTGCAGATAAATTTGAGAACTTTTGTCGCCGATTGGCGCTTGCCCCGGTAATTCTCGTCTCTTATCGCTGCCGTATCCCGATATTGTAGATATTGCGCTTTTCTACTGGCAGCGGTGCGCATCGCAGAGAATTCCTCACGATGATTTTGTCGCATGTGCCAATGAAGATTTTCGCCTTGAGAATACATAGATTTGCAGCCGGGAGCTTCACAATGGTACGGAGTCTCGTCTTGCTCGTGCTTATGTCGATAATGAACATTTAGTGTAGTTGTTGTTGGGTGGCGCGTGTTACAGACAAAGCACTCAAACGGATTTACATCTAATTCTTGCCTGTGCTCCTCTGCTAAATGTTTCTTCAGAAAATGAATTCTATTGTATCTGGCTTCGCAGTTATCATTGTTGCATATGTACGTATTCCTTAACTTGTATTTCTCTTCAATTTCACAACGGAGCAAGTGAGCTAGTAATTTTGGCTCAATCTCTGCTTCCTTACTAAACGCTTCTGACCTACTCTCAATCAATTTTTGCACAAATAATGAAACAGTATTTTCAAGTACTTGCTCGGGTATTTTCCATAGTCTTCTTGTAGTGATGTGATTTATAAATTCTTCTTCAGAATTTTTTTTCTCGCTTTTCGTCGTTTCGATCGATTCTGCTTTGGTAACTCCTGTATTAATATTGAAAATTATTATTGTTTAGGACTATATTAAAAATCCAATTTAATTTTCCTCGCTTACTACGGCCTCTCTCGTTTCGCTTTCTGGGGCCACTTGAGATTCGAGGTTTCTTTGCAGAACATATTTCGTCTTCCGTATCTTCTTCTGACATCGATGCGTTGCTTTCTTCCTCGCTGAAATTTTCATCAGAATTTGCATGTGACCCTTCTTCCCGATAGGAAATCCTGTTTTGTAGTCTCTTACTAAATCGAACTTGAATTGCTTGTGTTTGATCATTCGCTACCGTACTTTCAGTTCCTGAAATTACAAATACTATTTAGTTGTTACAAATGCTAGAATATATCAGTCAACGTTTTATTTTCTAATCAATCACGTCGTATGCATAACTTGAGATGATTCAAATGCAAAAAATGCAGCCAATATTTAAAAAATTATGCATTTTTTTGGAACCCAGAGAAGTTGACAAGTTTCGCAATTTGCATATCTTACACTAAAAATATTAAAAATAGTTTTAATTTAATTTTAAGTTGTGTTTGGTGAACGCATAAACTCTTGGAGTTTTGCAGATTCGATGCGAACACAATCCACTGTTTTTTTTTTATAATATTTACATCATTTGTCATAGTATTTGTAAATAATCAAACTGATCACCTTGGTTAGTTTCCTCAAAAATTATGCTTTGTTCAAAGGTAACTTCCGTTATTGCATTTCCATCAATTTGCAAGGCGAAGTCTTCATTATCTTCAACACCATCTTCACTTTTTACAGTTTCGGATACTGTATCTTCCACTTCTGTTTTTACTAGATCCTCCGTTGACTCTAGTTGGTTTAGCAGATACTTTGATATTAGGTTCCGATAAAGTTCTTGCTGCTTTTGTAGGGCGGAAATTGTTCGAGCGGTAAAATCGGCATTACGAATCAGTGTGATGCAGTCAGTGCAATAGTCTTGCGACTGGAAGAAGGACGGAGTTAAGAGTTCGACATCTAGTAACTTTGAAAGGGATTCGGAACAATTTTTTAACCAATCAATCTCCCAATCCTTAATATTTTTCTTCGTTGTAATTCCTTTGCAAAAGAAACAGATAAGTTTGTGTAGATCAACTTGAGGCAATGACATTATTTCCGATACACTGTGTGAAGATGCAAAATTGTTAAAGCAAATATTATTGCACGAAAACATCGCGTTTTACTGTTAAATTTTACACTGGATATCACCGTGTCATTGCCCAGTTTTGACAAAAATCAAAATAATTTTATTTTAACTATTATGTTTAAGACGAGTTCTGCACCAGCAAATTCTACGCAGACCGTTCTATTGGTTGAGTAGAACCCTCTGTTTGTTAACACTCTAATTGTTTATTTAAGAATGTATGTTTCAATTTATATGAAATCTTCAAGTGAAGTGAGCTGCTGCACAAAAAGTAGAAAAAAATTTTTTGTTTGTGTTTGGAAAAATGGTTTAAATTTTCTCCCTCCAAAGTTTAATTCAAATAGAGTGAGAAGCCCCTAAAAGTCTGGAACTTCTCACGAGAATAGCATCCAAGATGCCCTACCTAGCCCAGCGATATGTATCTGTTTTTTTTAAATGCATAGAAGCTTCTACTGTTTTTAAAAAAATCAAGCATTTATTTATTGCAGTAATTAAACCATAGCTTAACTTATCTTGATCGGGTGCATTACATGTTAGATTGGCGCTTGATAATTTTGTCATTTGTTGTCTATAAAAACATGTAAAGCTCAATTATTACAGGAAACTTGTTTTCAATAAGCGAGCCTGGTTTGTATTTCTTTAACAAAGTAAACAATCTATTTAGATTCTAAGTAACAGACTTGACCAAAAGTGCAACATAAACAACGTAGCTTAAATGATTAAAATTACAAACTCAACTTCTACTAAAAATCTTGTATGTCAGAAACCTCTGTTCTAGTATGTTTTTCAATGTTGTATTTTTTTTTGGTATTTCTAACCAATCTAGTGATGTAGCTTATGTATAAGTACATATGGCTAAAAACTCGTGCTGTTATGGCTGGAACCGACCTCGACATCCACCTAGAATAAATTATATATACTTATACCTAAACTAAATATATCTTTGATATTATGTATATTATTCGAAGAATAAATTCTGAAATTTACTACCTAATATGATATCAAACTGTAAAACTCAGATTAACGCTACAGCCGTCTGAATAAAATTAATGATTATCTAATAAGTATTAATTTCTTACGACTAAAATATTATTGTTGAATTAGTACAATTAATAAGGTTTAGAATTGCGGGAACAAATGGGTATGTCATTAAACAGATTAAATTAAAATATTTGAAGATAATATTTATTGCGGTGTTTTGACTCAGCTTTCAAAACTATGCAATAAAAGAGAATAATACTTCAATAATTTGCTTGAACAATGCCTGAAAGTAGTGAAAACAATATTAATTGAATTCAGTTACTTGTTTATGCTTTACTTGGACTCATTCGAAACTTTTTTTTCTAAATTTTATATTTCTAACAATTCAAATTTGAAACCGCGAAATTTGGTACAAATTTCTGTCATAATATGTTGACGAGGTGTAGTGGATACAGCGTTGGGCCTTTAAAGATCCATTTAATAAAAACTAAAATAAATAAACTTAATGCTACGTTATACTATAATACACTACATAATATATTATGCTATTACTATATCCGTCTATATATATGTTAATATATATATATGTATATATTTAGCTATATATGTGATATTGAAATTAATAGCTGCATTGTAATAATTTGATATAAATGTAGTTTTTAAGTTTTTGTAGTTTCACTACACCCATGTTTTGCCATCATCCTAGCAGAAAGAAAGCATGATTTTAATTTTCTGTAACAGGTGAAACAAAGTAAAAATGATTTTATGTGCTAAAGGGTAAAGTTATTTTAGTAACTTCATTGGAAACGGTTTCCAGCCTTAGCAGGAAGTGAAAGTAGCTCATCTGCACCTAATCTAATCTAACTGTAATGTCACGTGTCGTCAGTTAATGTACCGCTTAAGATTGTATAGCAGAACTTAATAAACTTTATTATAATATTAAATTGTTGGACTTTTTGTTGGAGTAGCAGACTAACTTCAGAGACTTACTAAATTTTGAATCAGTTAGTAGTTTTACGGATAAAAATAAATTGGGAAATAAACTAAATAATATAATGGAAATAAATAAATGGAACCTCACTTATACTAAAATCCGACAACTGGAGCAATTATTGATGGGAAATGAAAATTTCTTTTCTAAATTTGTTGGCGGATAGATTGTTAGTTATATGTCTTTGATAGGAATGGCAATCCGAGAATTTAAGGTCGGATTACGGATCTTCGGATTGATCCGGTCGGATTAGCGGGTCCGTTCGCTTAATCCGATATTGGATTACACCCCGATCCGATCCGAGTCGGATTAACCCGTTGGATTAATGCGAAATCGGATCGGATTTCGGATTATTTTTTTAAACAGGCCTACAACGTAGGATAATCAGGTACATTCTATTTTAACGTCTGTTTCAATCAAAAAAATATCGCCACATTTTATGCAATCGTTTGCGCACAAGCACTTTTAGAATGTACCGGAAGCAGCACGGTGTCTTTCGCCAATTTAAATTTTCAAGTTTTAATTTGTATATAAATATTAGAATATCATTTAAATCTGTAAGGCAAAACAGCGCTCTAAAATTTTATTATTTGGCACTTTTTTTCAAAAAATAATTTAAATAATTCAGTTTATCTATTTTTTCTTTCTCGCTGAAATTATCCCGAATACAACTTTTGTTTCCTTTAAATTTTTATTCAATTAAACCTGACGAAACGCACAAATCTTACGTTCAAATATCAATTTCTAAAACTTCTGGATCAACTTCAATTATTACTTAAGACAATTTTCAACGAGAATCAACAATTAAAATAACAAATAAAATAATACGCCTATAGGTCAAAGTTATTCAACCATTTTCTCAAACAATAAAACTTGAATATCTTTGAGTTGGCGACAAAACATGTATACAAAAGCAATCCGAAATCCGACCGGTAATCCGTGCCAATGTTCCGGTTAATTTGATTCGGATTGCCCTATAATCCGATCCGAAATCCGATCCGTCGGATAAAAAAATGAGCCGATCCGATCCGATAAAAATCCGACCAAATCCGACGGATCGGATTGCCATTCCCAATATCCTTATTTATAATTTATAATTTGAACTTATTGAATCTTTATACTAATTAATTTCGTTTGGTTGAAATATCATTGGGTTGCTTTTACATCAGTTACGGAACTCATTTGTGTTGAATGACAAGAAACTAATTTGCTGCTTTTCTTGTAACGGAATACAAAAATTACAAAGTTACATTATATCTATTTTATTCACTTTGAGTTCAATTTGCCGACATTTGGGAACTTGGTGAGTTGGAAGGAGAAGATAATTTTGTGTCATTGTAACACTGACTCATTTGTTGTTACTCCGATTTTCTTAATTAACCGGTATACGTGACCAATTAACTGAAATTGGTTAATTAACTTGTTAGATAACCAAATGATGTCCGCAGACGTCATGCACGGCCAGTCACAGGCTTCAATGCACGGTTTCCAGCATCGTTCGGCCTCTGGATCCATGCAACAACATCATCATCAATCGCAACCATGTGGAGCCGCTTTCGGAGTAAGCATCGATATACTATTTGTATAAATTCTTGACTTCGTTGTTGGCAATTTTTGTCATGACAAATGTATTTAAGGGGTAAATTCGGTAAACCTAATTAAGTCAAGACTCGTAATTAGCAAAAGTTACTTTATTCTAAGTAATTATACAAATTTTTAACTATAAGATGCTCATAATATATTCATTTTCCTCCAAATATCCTCTGGTTTTACCATACACATTTTTTATGTAATAATATAAAAAATTCTAGTAATATTTATGATTGTACCGAAATTGATATCAACTTTAAACCTAGTTACAGTTAATAAACTTATTTGATTGTTTTTAAGTTTGACGGCAAACTGGTCCAGTATTTCAATGTGAGGCGAGAAATGGGCGTTGGTGAGCTACCGGCTCAGCGCCTAGTCACGATTTCAAAGGTAGTTACTCAGCCGGAATTTGTATCGAGGGCAGAGAAGTTGGATTCTGCTTTGGAGTCAGGAAACATTGCAGATTTTTGTCAGCAAAAGGTAATCCGATTATATTTGACTTTCTTTTGAATCGATATCTAACAAATACTATCCTAGGCTCAAGAAGTTCCTGATGCTTCCGAATCTAAGGTTTGGCAATTCTTGCAAGCAAGTTTCAGTCCAACTCCAACTCAAGCATATCTTTCTATGTTGGGATATGATTCGGAGGAAATGTTCTCCAAGGTTAGATTTAAATTATTTAATCAAGAAATTTTTAAAATAGTAACTAATTTTTTATTATTTTTAGCTTCAAAATGTTGTTGCGTTACACCGAGATAAAGAGGGCTCGGACACGATAACTGACGGATTTGTATCACTGGATCGAGGAGTAATAACCTTTTAGACATCAGATTTCTTTTAGATTATTATTAATCAAGGAGTCAATTGTTTAATATCTAATAGAACGTTTAGTCTCTACTGGAACATAAAGTGAAGCATTTGGTAGTTTGTTTAAATTAAGAGTGACAAATAATGACATTATGCCTTGTGTGTAGGTACCAGACGGATTTGTTGGAAACGAGGCTAGGCAGAACGGAGACATAGAGTGTGACACACATGCCGCTAGCCACGGCCATGAAACTGATAAACATTCGTTTGATATCCCAACTGACCAAAGTATGTAGCATGCTTTATTTGTAAATTGAGAGAATCATGTCAATATATTTAAGCTAACACTATATCATAATGAAAATTAGGTGTTGACGGATTGATAAACCAAGCCTTGCTCTCTGGAAATACGGAAATTGCTGTGGACTTGTGCCTTCAAAACTCTCGATGGGAAGATGCGTTGATTCTTGCGACTACTGGTAGTCAAGAACTAATCAAAAAGACGCAACAGCAATACTTCCAGGTAAAACATTACTGATTTTTAATTCATTACAGAGAATCAGTTGTTAAATAAGTATTCATTGTATAAGAAAACTCAAGAAAATATTTTGTAATAATTTAAAATTGCTTAACGAGCCTATTTTTGGACGAGGTAATGTGTAATTGACATATCACTGCAAATCACAACAACATGGCTAGTTGTATAAAACATTTACTTTATAACATAAGAAGTAACATTCTCAGAATTAATGGGAATTTTCCAGTTTTCAAATAGCACAACTTCAAGCCGAAGGTTTACTAAAGCTATTTTGTATTTCGGTTTACAGAAACGCGGTCACAAGACATCCAACATGATCGTAGCCGTGGTGACGCGAGATTTACGACGAGTTGTTGAGCATTGTGACCTAAATTGCTGGAAAGAGGCGTTAGCAACAGCCCTCACATACTCAGATTCCCTTGGATTTCCATATTTGGCGGGTAAGGAAAATATTTATTTATTCTTTGTTTAATTTAGGCCCTTTAACCAATGCGGTGACATTTTTATTAAGAAATTTGAACATATAAAACAGCAATTTAAAGTTGGGTCACGTTAATAAATTCCTAGCTAGAACTCTAATCACAACAGCTAATTGAAAGCCATTCAATTTTTCTTAAATGTTTAGAGTTGAAGTTTGATTTCTTTATTTCCTTGACATATTTTTTTCTTTTGCAGAAACACTCGGCAGGAGGTTGGGATCCAGTGAAAGCGAAAGTTTGAAAAAATCTGCTTTATTGTGCTACATATGCTGCGGCCACATCAATCATTTGGTACAGAGCTGGACGTCATTGGCGATTGAATCTGCAAACGAATCTGATAAACCAGATCATCTTCAGGTAAAAAAAAATACATTTGCACCATAATAGTCAAATAAACTCAATTGCCTGATAGCATAAAGTAATAAAATAATATAATAATATAATTGCGATTAAAATCTTAAAATGTAGTGTAAACTAACCAAACGTGCCTGTTCCAAAGACAGTGTGACCCAATAAATAAAATTAAAATCCTAATGTAGTAGGACGGGCTTGTTTGGTTTTCGACTATAATGATTAACATAACTCTATATCTAAGCTAAAAAATTCAAATTTTTATTTAAGGATGTCGTGGAGCAATTAATGGTGCTGAAGAAAGCTGGAGAAATTCACGGAAAAGAGTTTTCACATTTAGAAAGCATCCTTTCCGAGAAGCTTGTGAAATATGGCTCTCTCCTCGTGTCTCAAGGGTCGCTCAAAATTGCCCTAAA